>CP092864.1:32308886-32358368 GCA_030710605.1 Cordylochernes scorpioides
ATTTAAAAATGTTTCTCAATTTGAAATATTTTAATTCACATTACAAATGAGGAAAACCTAAATGTAAATAAATGTATAGACAAGTAGTTTAGTATAGGTGATAAATATTTCAAATTAAAAATAATGTATAAACTAAATTATCTTAAATATTATAATTTTTAAGTTGAAATAGAGAGATTAGAAAAATGCATTTCTTATAAAATTATATTTGAACTATACCCCCTTTAAAAGAATAATAAAAAGAAGACATCACGTTTTTAATACCAAAAATAATTTTAAAAATATTTTTATTTTACACGCAAAGATGGGATGATTAAATGTTTCTTTATAAAACGACGTTTTTCTACAATGCTCCCAATACAACAACAAACAAACAAACAAAAAACGTTATAAAAAGAAATATCGATATATATTGCACTTTATTCACACAATTTAGGCTCGCAATTTTCTCAATTATATAATATGGAAGCGAATTCTAAATTGTTTACAATTAATTTTAAAAAATAAGATATTATAATAAAATCGATTCCCAAATTTGAAAAAAAAAAGTTCTAATAAATTGTTAGAATTGTTT
This sequence comes from Cordylochernes scorpioides, assembly GCA_030710605.1. Taxonomy (NCBI): domain Eukaryota; kingdom Metazoa; phylum Arthropoda; class Arachnida; order Pseudoscorpiones; family Chernetidae; genus Cordylochernes; species Cordylochernes scorpioides. Next base: position 32,309,461 of record CP092864.1, read on the forward strand.
AAATATAAAAAGAAATATATCTTGGGGAACGTTTATAATTGCTAAAAAAAAAAAGGCAAATATTCAAGTTGCTGTCTAATATGTACATAGGTGTGAAGAAATAGGTTAACGGTATTTAAAATTTATAAAGATTTTTTTTCGTAAAAGCAAATTATCGTGTAACCTATTTTGTAAAATTGAATATATAGAAAAAAAATTATAACACACTGAAAATGTAAAATAGATATTGAGAAGCGTGGGCTTATATTTAAATAGGTATTTTTATTAATAGTTTTAAAAAACGATTTTCTCTATTTAAAAAAAAAAAGTGTATTGCCTTATTTTCCACACCTTTATATATTTTCAGTGAAAATAAATAATTATAATAGATATATATGCATTATATATATATAAATCATATTTGTGTGAATCTTTTAATTAAAATCATAATTAGATATCTAAGAAAAATTGTTCATCTTTTTCGAAACTAACAACGCTTTATTTTGCCAATTAATGCACAGAATCCATAAAAACAAAACAAAAAATGGGGCTATTTACAATTATAAAAATATGTATAAACTCTCACCAAATCCAAACGATTTAAATATTATGAGGTAAATTCTGAAATCAAAGATTTGGGGGAAAATGTATTTGGCAAAGAAGACATAATTTGATGTGTACAGCCAAATATTGGCTGAATATATACTCCATAAATTGTAATATTACATGTGCGCATATATAGTATACATATGAAAAATCAATATACACAATAAACAAATAGAAGGATATGTCATCTCATATTTAAACCAAAAAGAAGTGTAAAATCAATTTGAATTAGCCATTTATTTTAAGCCTTTTCTGACGTTCATTTTGATATTATCAAAAATGCAAAATATCTTAATTTCTAATTATAAAATCACAAACAATCTTGTAGCCTATTTGAAATCATTATTTTTTTTTAGCAATCTGGTTAGAGGGGCTTTCTTTAAAACATTTTAATCTTTCAAAACGACATTTTCATCACTTCTTTTTGGTTAATATAGTTTCTCTATATGGGCGTTGTGTTTCTGGAGAGAGGCGCTAACCCCAGTAGAGCAACAAGCCTCTGGCCCCCTGTATATACAACATGTATCTATCTACACAAGGCAGTTAACCTATGTCTTTAAAGGAGAATTCCAGAAACTTTATCAGTCTCTCTCTCTCTCTCTTTGTCCAGAATGGGAGAGTCTTCTTTAAACCTGGAGTTTGTCCTTTATCTCCTTAAAGGCTGTAGATCCAAGGGTCTACTGCGAGGATTTCTTGTAGGTGGCCTCGCGGCTCTGTCGTTCCTCATTGAAGGCCTTGGTCTTGATGAAGTCTACGGTCTTGTAGACGGTGGTGAGAGGCCGAGGTGCCGCTGGGCCTCCGCCCTCTGTCTCCAATGCCAGGTCCAAATACTTGATCTCCTCATCCTTCCTGCCACCGCTGCAGGCGGGAGGGACCTGTAGACACACATATCATTAGGCCTACAGCGAAGCTTCTGTCTACATTGGAATCCATCATACTGACTACTAGGACAATATTGGGCTTATATCAACTATTAAATACCTTTTAAAGCGAGAATTCAACTAATAAAGCAACTTATCGATTTCAAAAGAATTGATTCGTTTTTTTTTTTTTTTTTTTTTTGAGTCTTCAACTGCTTGATGAACTAGCGATTTATTTGGATTATATTGTGTTTACACACTGGTTTATATTGAGGTGAAAAATATCATTGGGGGACTATTTCTTGTGAAAGGAAAATATTCGGCGATATCATCAAAAGACTAGCCATAGAAAGGAAGCTCTGAGAGGACAGAAATACTGCCAACCACCAACCTGTGGCTGGTTGAGGATAAATAGATATAGAAGGGTTATTTATTAGGCCTAATACTAGGTCTATACGTAATATGTTATATTGCGCTAGAAGTTCCACTCTGGGTTTACATTGAGTTGCATACACAGTCTACAACGCTCTAAAATAGCGTTACAATGGAATTTTATCTCGGATCATCCTGGGTCTACACTGGTTCTGCACAACAGGTAGCCTTTCATCTACACTCATGGGCAAAGCTTAAGAAAGTTGTACCTTTTAAGCATGTATATCGGGATTCAGACAATAACTCTGAAAGATATTTGATACACAGTGACCATTATTGAATACATGAGATAACCAAGTGTGAGCAAAATTGCCTCTGTCTCCTTAAAAATAGATACCGGCTATATCAAAGACTTTCCACTTCCTTAAGTTTTGTCTATGAGTGAATATTGGTTGTGATGGATGACTAGGTGTCAAGAGAAAGGTTTCAGGACTCACCGTATGATCGGAAGGCGGCAGATTGAGGGGAGGGGGCCTTCGGCGATGTCCCCGGGTAGGTACGGGGGGGTGGCGAGCTGATCTCATCCCTGCACATACTACAACTGTCGTACAGCTAATTGCTATCTCACAGAACACAATGTTATAGAGGAAACAGAATTATATCCTTTTTACATATGCATAATGATGAGGATATACAATAATTATCAATGTTTTGATGGAAACAAACAAATCCCTATCGGGAGAACATGCTTTTTTTTTGTTTTATACTCTCTTAGAAGTACAACAACAAAAAGCTGTATTAAGACCTTTAGGTCTTATACAGATTCTCCGAGTAGAAGAGGGTATATACAGAAATTAGTGTGTGTGTATAATAGTAACAATTATGTTATTTATACAATGTATCAAATAGGGAAAAAAAACAATAAATAGTTTTTTTATAAACAATAATTAATTACTTTTAAAAGTATCTTTGTGACACTTTCTTTGGTTCCACAGCCTGCTAATATATTGATGTGTTTTCAGCCAAGTGTGGATACTTCGGCATGACCCAATGGTCGAACAGGGAGATTTGAAATTTGGGAATAAGATGATAAAATTCATCTACAGGATTTAGATTTTTCCTATCGAAGAAATCGAATTGATTCGAAATTAGATGTTGGATAGGGTGCTGTAGGCTAAGGGTCTTAAACCATCACGTAGGCATGCATTATGTTTATATAAAGTTTTATGCTAACATTATTTTATTTTGTAGTTAAATACACAAAAGGTGCGGGTTTATTGACAAAGTGTTGAAGGCTATTAAAACATTTATAAAAATAAATGGCTTTATAATATATTTTCGGTGGTCCTAAGTGTGTGTAAAAGATATAAAAACACAATATACAGTAAAACTTGCCTTAGAAGTCACCTCTCTTGAAATTTTCTGTCTTTTTTAGAAGTTCATTTTTTTTGTGGGGGCCGTTTGTTTTTGCATAAATTTAGTTTTCTTGGGGTCCTGTCTAATGAGCTCACGTCTAAATTATTTAGTCTCTAAAGGATAAATATATAGGTTGGCTATCTTATATTCAGAGAATTGTTGAATTTGCATAAGAAAGAATGGTTTTAGGTTGATTATAAACAATTTTATTCAACCTGTCTTAGGTGTCATCCTTTCTAGCGAGTGCATGGAACCAAAGAAAACTGCCAGGGCAGTTTTTACTGAATGATTTGGGTAGAATATGGATACATATTTTTTTACAGCTTCAATTCCTTAAATCCATTAGTTACACCAATAGCTTGAAGGTTGGTTCCGAGTTTTTCTGAAATCTAAAGAGTTATTAAATCCCGTATTCATACAAGGAGTGTATACTTATAATGAAAATATAATTTAAAATAATATTTAGCTTTAATACCTTGACTTTTTTTTATGAAAGTAAATAAAAGTGGCAACCGAAATTTTGGACAGCCAAGATGTTCTCGATCCTAAAAAGTCGTTAGGGCTGTGAGGTGTGTCAGATAATCCGGCGAGCTAAGCGGGGAACAAACCTGGGACGATTAGCCGCAAAATGACGTTCCTCCGGGACAAGTTTTTACATCTACCGTCATTAGGGGTCCTGGACTTCTTTTTGACGGCTTCTGGCATTCCTGGTGGCTTTTTCCACGGGTTATCTCCCCCCAGGTTTCTTTTCACGGGTTCACCTCGTCTGTGTAACTGCCATGGTTACTCTTTGTATGGATTCTAGGCATCTTCATAGGCTCTTTCTTGCTGACATTTCTAGAAACTTCAACGGGTCTTCTTCGCCTTCTATTCCAAGAAACTTCAACGGGTCTTCTTCGTTTGTATTCCAAGAAACTTCAACGGGTCTTCTTCACTTTGTATTCCTATCAATTCCAACGGGTCTTCTTCACTTTGTATTTCTAGAAACTTCAACGGGACTTCTTTACTTTATATATATATAAACTTCAACGGGTCTTCTTAGTCTGTATTCCAATAAACTCAACGGGGTTTCTTCGTTTTTGATTTCTAGCAACTTCATCGGCTTTTCTTTGCTTGTATTCCTAGCAACTTCAACGGGTCTTCTTCGCATGTCTTCCTTGGCAACATTCATGGGTCCTCCTCACCAGTTTTTCAGGCAGCCGCAAAGGGTTCTCCTTGTCTGTCTTTTTACAACCTAACACGGCTCTTTATCTCCCTTTTTTAAAACAGTTAACGTCCCAAGTTGCATCTTTCATTCCGGAAACTATATCCGTTTCTACACAAAATATTTTATACATGTTTTACCGAGGTAGACAGGGTTTCCTGGCATTCTATCTGACTGATTGCGCAGCTTCTCTTCCTGACAGCTTACTCATGTTGCCTTCCTTCCTAGTAATGGAGAATGTGCATAAAGGCGGAAGTGAACCTAAAGAGATAATATGTCCTATTTGCATACTTTAGTGTTGTCTCTAATCTAAAAACGCTTTATATACGGTAAAACTCTGGCACAGCTTACCGCGCTATTTTCACTTGACTCCAGCCCCTCATTTCCCGCATATAACGATATCTATATATTTTAACGAGCAATGCTAGTAGGTCCGAACGAAATTTGCGAAAAAAAATCAATGTTTACTTAGCTTATTCGGTTTTGAATATAACGCAGCAAATATTTATACGGGAAGGTTTAAAAAACTCTCTATTAGAATTTAAGATAACCCATCTCTCTGTTGAAGAACTTATAGATAAATATGTTAATAATGGTGTGTGATGATCATATTGCTATTACTAATAATGATTTTGCCAATGATATATTTACTCTTTTAAAATAATTTAGAAAAAATTATAAAGTTGTTGTTGTTGTCGTGTTCAATGAAGAGCCTCAGATGTCTCCATACATCTCTATCACAGCAGCAGCAATGTCCACTATCTATATTATGAAGTAAAACTTTAATAAGGTTTTAGACTGGCAGTGTACTTTCCATAATCTGTTTGTATAACGCGCAATTGGCCTATTCCCGATTATATTGATCTTTTATCCAAGATCCCAGAATAGCTTAGTGATTCTAACGAAGTTTTAATGTATATTAACTAAAAAGAGAATAAATATATGTAAAAGCGATACTAAGAAGAGACCAAAGGCAAAATTGACCAGTTTCTCTATTAAAGAGGTATGAGCTTGGCGAGCTTTCAGATAATAACGCTCTTCAACTGGCTGTAATGCAAATACAAGTATTGTAGGACGTTATGTCCGAAAACTCGCAATGCTCATACCTCTTCAATAAAGAAACCCGTACCTTTTACTTTTGGTTTTCTCTTAGCAATGATATATCCAGTGATTCCTCCTATTGTAAAATGTATATTTACTTTGACGTGTTCTCGCAAAGAGAGGATGGTGCATACTCACGCGCGAGGGGGGAAATAAATAACTACCCTATTTACATATTGGTAAACCATCTTCATAAAGATTTAGACGTAGAGCAATGTTTTTTTTTAACATACAAACTTGCTGGATGACACGTAAGTTGGAGGAAGCTGACTACAACATGGCTCATCCAATCCGGCTTCAGCATTCCATCTACTTATATCTCTAAATATCTTAACCCATCATTCACTTGTCTTTGAATGTCCCAACTCTCTCCATCTACTTGTTTTGATTATCACAAAACCTATCATTTATATACATGTCTTCAAATATCCCACACATTTTTCATATACTTGTCTTTAAATATACCAAAATTAATATATCTGTTCCCAATCATCCTAATTTTCATCTATTTGTCCTTGAATGTCTCAATCAACCATCTACTTGTCTTGAATGTCAAAACACCCATTATTTTTATATACTTGTCTTTAAATATTCCACAAATTTTTCATCTACTTGTCTTTAAATGTCCCAAACTTCATCTACATGTTCCCAATCTCCATCTACTTGTCCTTGAATTTTCAAAACCCATCCTTTACTTCTTTTGTGTGTGTGAATGTCATAAAACTCTTGTCTTTGAATGTCCCAAACTTTATCTACATGTTCCCAATCATCTAAAAATCTCCATATACTTGTCCTTGAATATCTAAACCAAAATCAACTACTGTATCTAATGCTTCAAATCTTCATCGACTTGTCCATCTACAACGCCTTCGTTAGACATTGGCTTCAGGAACCTTGACAGGTAATCTTAGTCTTCCAGCAAAATAGGTACAGAACTATGTTCACTTTCTGAAAATTAGCACAATCAAGGGAATTGAAGGTTATGCATTGGACGGGAAAGTTTCACATTTTTAATTTCTATATCACTATACTCTATAATGAGCTATTTATATATTTTAATGGAATCGAGATTTCATTCCATATAAATCCCCACTCATAGCTATTTCTCAGCTTAAACTACTTTAAAGTTTTTTAAATCGGCTTCTTTTAACAAACACACTTCATTTTTATTCTGAAATGGATGGATTAACTTTTTAAAAAATGTTTAGAGAATATCACAATTTAGATATATCCTTCCAACAGGTACATAAAACCCAGGTTTATGATAGAATGGAAGAAGTACTGGAAACTCACCAGGAGTCTTGGAAGCTTTTCCTTGTGACGCGAATAAGAGGAGGGGGCGGGGAATGGCCATCTATACAAACACACACTGTGGTGTTATCTTTTTTAAATGTAAAACATCAAAACGATTGTGTTTAAGCAACATATATTTGCATACAAGCGAAATATTAATTAAAGGTTTGCCCTCTAATTTGATAGTAGTCTGGGAGGGGGACCTTCATGCCATGCATACCAGTATCCTCCCCCCTCAGTTCCCAGAACTGCTATCATCGAATGAGGGAGGCAGCAGCGTTTCACAACCTACGGGCGGTGTGAGTGAATTATTGATCTACACCCAATATTAGCAAATTTTATTACAGGAATCTATATAGATTGAGTCTCTTTTTTCCTTCTACACTATAGTTTCTCTCTCTCTCTTTTTAATACAGTTTTTCTATTTTATTTTCAGCACTAACTTTCTTATTTATTTTCATCACTATATCCATATTTTCTTTCCAACATTATACAGTAGAACCTCCATGGGAGGACACTCGCGCTAGAAGACACCTCTCTAAAAAGGACACTTTTCATTTACAAAATTAGCATTTTTACTATTTAGCAACTCTCCGGTAAGAGGACACCTCTTCCTAAAAGACACTTAGGCTCTGAAATTAGGTGTCCTTTACAGGAAGGTTCTACTGTATATGCATATTTTCTTTCCAACACACACTATATTAATACTTTATTTTTATCACACTATATTAATATTTTCTTTTCAAAAAAAACACATCATATTCATATTTTATTTTCATTATATTTTACTATTTCTTTCCAATACGGAATCTCTATTATCTTTTTTTTTTATCACTTTATTCACATTTTCTTTCCAAGGCTTTTTCAATATACAGTTAAACCTGTCTATAGCGCCCCCTCTAAATAGCGCCTCCCTCTCTATAGCGCCCGATTTTAAATACGTAGTACGATGCGATTTACATTAAAAGTGACTTGTCTATAGCAACCCCTCTCTATAGCACCCTATTTTGGTGAGTCCCAAGAGGTGGCGCTATAGACAGGTTTAACTGTACATTAATAATTATAATGAATAAAAATTATGTGTATAATAATAAAAATGAATAAATAGGAGATTTAACAGTGTATTTTTATTAAAATGATTGCTTACTATCTCTCCTACAATAAAGTAAATATTAGAGAGGGCTTGGTTCATCAATGGTGAACTCTTCCAGATGGCTTAAGCCAAACACCAAACAACTACCAGTTCTATCAAACAGCTCGCTACACAACTAGTGTATTATCCTAAAGATAGAGGCTGCCTGGCCGGCATTCATATTTATATGTAAAATAGACACTTCGGACAGTTAGAGTTTTTTTATTTTCTCAACGTTTCGACAAAAATCTTTTGTCTTCGTCAGGAGAAATAAATAAAAAGAAAGCATTTGGCAAGGCGTTATTATCATCACTATATCCATATTCTCTCTTTCCAACATTACACAGTAGAACCTTCACGAGAGGACACTCACCTTTAATGCCTTGTAAAATGCTTTATTTTTATTTACTTCTCCTGACGAAGACAAAAGATTTTTGTCGAAACGTTGAGAAAATAAAAAAACTCCAACTGGCCGAATTGTCTGTTTTTTATATAAATAAAACTATTGTATTGTTTATTATGTATAGATGGTGTTCTGGTTCCAATATCTATGTTATATAGAGGATATTTAAATAAAGTAATTAAACTTAAGAGTTTATCAGTTTAAAGTATCTAGAAGATCACAAATATTTGTTTCCAGGAACTACCATTCCATGACCTTGACTGAAGAATTCAATTTGCATTTAAAGCGGATACTCTCTGCCATGTTTCCCCCTGTTTCTAAATAAATTGCGTGTTTTTTATTTTGTTTTTAAAAATACAATATAGCTGTGCAAGGAAGTTATTATCTAATGTCGTAGGGATCGTAAGCTGATGTCAATATGTAAATAGATGTTATTATGTGCGGAGTTTTAATTAATAATTGGTTTTTAATAGGTAATAATTAATGTAATTATTGTATATGGTGTTTCCGCTGTTGCTAGTTATTCTTACAATATCATTTTTATGGAGAGCTTCAGACCAATTCCATAAGTTGGTAAGTCTTTGAACTTGATGATTCTTCCTGGCTTGTCTCAAAGATTCTGTTTGAAAACCGTCATGAGTATGCTAGAGACTGCCATTATCGTATTTGCATTTGGTGCATGGCTAGGATTGTCTTGATATTATCTGTAAACCTAAAAGATTCTTTGTGGTGTATTCATGAATAGACAATATTCACACAAAATTAACGCATTTATATTATATTAAAGTTCCATTATTCAGTTTTCGTGTTACTCTCATTAAAGGGATGAAAAGTCCAAAAGATTGAATTAATAAAACTGATAAAGAATCTTAATTCCGAATGGATTTTCGATTTATTTAAGTGAACGCATGGGATTGATATCTGTTATATGTTTTCCTAACGTATGCTTCTTATGCGAAGACGGTTATAATGTTAGAGATGGTCGTCAGAGAAAGAAGAGCATGTAGTGATTTACGATTTTTTGTAAGTTGTATGATTTAGAAGGGGGGGGGGGGGGGGAAGAAGTTCTTCACTGTTGTAAAAATCGAAGTGAGAAATTGTTCCTGTAAATGGGATTTCAAGATTAGCGACAACACGTCCGTGCGTCACAGAGGCAGTGGTGGTCTGTGTTTCGCAAGAGCCGGTCAGCAGCCTCTGTCGCAACCTACAGTACCACACTCAGCAACTCCCCAACGGCTACAATTGATCGTGCTATAGCAATTCTGATGGATAACTTCAGCATCGAGTGAGATCTAGATTTGGTAGCGTGTAGATTTAAAGTCAAATCCTGCGCTCATCGTCAAAGAGTTTGGCTACAATTGATCGTGCTATCTGATGGATAACTTTACCATCGAGTGAGAGCGAGATTTGATAGCGTGTAGATATAAAGTCAAATCCTACGCTCAACATAAGAGTTTAAAAAAAAACTAAATTATTTAGAGTTGGAATTTTATATATGCAACCTGAACCACGTTGACGAGGACAAACAGTCCGAAACGCGTTCGTAGTTGGCTTTTCTTGATTTATCAAGAAAATAGGTTGGACAAAAAATCATGGAAAAGCTTAAATTAACGTTTAGTTGCTTTTTTTTCAACAAGATGGCGCTCTGACATCTAAAATGCTCATGTTTGTGATCAGGATATGTCTTGTATGTGTGTGTCTGTTAGCTATCACCTCGACTTTGAAAAAGGGTGACAGCGGGTCACCGAAACGTCAAAATATATTTTAAAAAAGGTTGAAATGGACAACTAATCATATATATTTAGAGTTGGTTATCTTACAAATTTATTTGATCCATACAAGATATAAGAATAATTTAAAATCATAGACAAGAAACTCAGGTGAAGCGTGGTCCTATCGAGTTGCGAATTTGGAAACGACATTTTCATTCAAGAACTGGATTTCAAATTTGTAGGATATATATTAACACAACTCCGTTGTGTTTCTGTTCCTTAAATATCTTTCTGTCTTTATGATTATCGTAAAGATAGAGGCTGCCCCTGGCCGGAATTCATAGTTCTTCAAATTAAAGATACTTCGGCCAGTAAATCTTTTTTATTGTCTCGACGTTTCGACAATAAAAAAGATTTACTGCCCGAAGTGTCTTTAATTTGAAGGAGTCTTTATGATTGTTACATGTAAATATCAATACACCCCCCTCGCCTTTAAAAATATAAACCCTATTAAAAGTACAATGTAGAAATGTGAATAATTTATCGTAATTTTTCTACAATTCGTTTTAAAAATTATTTGATGGTTAAGAATTTTAAAAAAAGGATTTAGAGATTCATTAACCGTTTTTGAAGGGTTGAACCTTTCAAGGACGGCTAATATAGCTACTTACTTTTCCCTAGAATGATAATCTGGAAATCTTCAAAGTTTTCAGTAATTGAGAGGCGAAAGTAATCAAACGATATATTTCTCAATAAGTTTCTTCATTCCACTTAGCAGCAAGCTTTCAGAGAAATCCCATTCTTGTGGCAAAAAATCATAGGAAAATAAAAACGAGATAAATTTTATTAATAGAAAAAGACATTCTATAAATAGCACAATAGAAAAAAAACATTTTAATCTCCGATCATATGTATAAATATATTCGAGCTATGTATATATATTCAGCTATTATATATATTCAGAATTAAAATTGAATTGAATTAGTATTTTATTTTTAGCGTCTGTAGTATTAACCTCGCTTTGAGATTACATTTAGTGGCCATTTTATATTTTAAATATAAAATTATTTTGGAACTGAAGAAAGGAGTTTTTCTCTCTTTCCAAAAATTTAATAAATAAATAAAATAAAATTCAAGGAGACAGCAGCAATTTTGTTCACACTTGGTTATCTCGTGTGTCTTCAATAAAGGTCACTGTAATATCTTTTAGAGCTATAATCTGAATCCCGATATGCATGCTAAAAGGCACAACTTTTTAAAGTTGTTGTTCATGAGTACATACATTCACTGGTAATCCTCAGTGTGTGCAAGTATTTTTTTTATCTAAATAACTTAAAATCTATCTAACTTTTTACTGATATATATTTGTGTTGTGTGTTATTTCATAAAGAGTTAAAATGGACTCAACTAACTTCCACGCAACAATTATATCTTACTACGCAAATCATATGTTTTTTTTCCTCGGAGTTTTTTTTTCTATGAAGATGGTGTTGCTAAATAAAATGCAACCTTTCATCCCAATTAGTGCTATTAGCCAACAAGCACATCTGGATTCCAGGTTAATTGGACACAGGGTAGAGCACTTTCATTTAGGAGCGCTCTAGCGAAATATTATTAAAAACGTTACATATTTTGTTCTGACTTTGCATAATGGAAGTGAATAGAGTACAAGTTGGTCGAAAACCTACACACAGTCTACACTATGTTGACAAAGGCAAACAATGTGAAACGCGTGATTGTTTTTCCTTGATTAATCAAGAAAATATATTTGGCCAATAGGCAGGAATAAAAATAAAACAAATTTTTGGTTGATATTTTTATGTATTCTGATAGTTTATTCTCTGTCAACTTTAAATGTTATTTAAAGCGGTCAGGACATGTACATGTTGGTACTCATGTCTCTCACTTATGCCGACAAGCTCGGCCATTTTGAATGTTCACTTAATTGTTGACAGCTGCTTTGCTTGCAGGTGTTTTGGATCGTCTTCGATTTTTACCTATTAAAAAATGGATCAAAGAACCTGTATCAAATTTTGTGTGAAAAACGAAATTAAGTGCGCGGATGCATTCCGAATGTTGACTGTGGCATACGGAGAAGCTACCTTGGACCGAAGCAACGTTTATCGGTGGTACAAAATGTTCTCAGAAGGCCGAGAAGATGTGAACGACGAAGAGCGTGCCGGACGCCCGAGCACTTCAACAACAGATGAAAAAATTAATGAAGTGGAGAAAATGATATTGGCCAATCGTCGAATCACCGTTAGAGAAGTTGCTGGGGACCTAAACATATCGATTGGCGCGAAATTCGCACCAAAATTGCTCAATTGCGACCAAAAACAGCATCGCATGAACATTGCTAATGAGATGTTGGACTCTGTCCGCGACGACCCAAATTTGCTCCAGAGGGTCATAACTGGTGACGAAGCGTGGGTTTATGGTTATTACGTGGAAACTAAAGCTCAATCATCTCAATGGAAGCTGCCGCACGAACCCGAAAAAAGCGCGCCAAGTTCGGTCGAATGTGAAAGTTTTGCTGACAGTTTTCTTCGATTGCAGGGGCGTGGTGCATCATGAGTTCTTGCCACAGGGTAGAACGGTCAATAAGGAATATTACCTGAAAGTTATGCGCAATTTGCGCGAAGCAATCCGCCAGAAACGCCCGGATTTGTGGAAGAACAAAAATTGGCTTTTGCACCACGATAACGCCCCTGCTCACACATCGTTGCTTGTGCGCGACTTTTTGGCCAAAAACAACACACTAATGATGCCGCAGCCACCGTATTCCCCAGATCTGGCCCCCTGTGACTTTTTCTTGTTCCCTAAACTGAAGAGGCCCATGAAACGACGACGTTACGCTACGCTTGACGAGATAAAGACGGCATCGAAGGAGGAGCTGAAAAAGATTTTTTTTAAATGATTTTTTGAAGTGCTTCGAAGATTGGAAAAACCGTTGGCACAAGTGTATAATATCTCATGGGGATTACTTTGAAGGGGACAAAATAGGTATTCATGAATAAATAAATAATTTTTGGAAAAACACAAAAGTCGCAATACTTTTTGAACACACTTCGTATATGTAAATTATGTGTTGAAATTAGAGAAACCCCAATTTAAAATCCATTGAATAATAAAAGCTAATTAATCTAAAACAGCATCTCTTGTGCATCACGTGGATGATAAGTTTACAAGAATTTTGAATACCACAAGAAGATGAGCGAACTGCTTCGTTGAAATATTGAATTTGAAAAATTAATAAGGATTATCCACGATAGTATTTTTAAAATGTAATATATATATATATATACAATCTCATGGCCAAAACTTAAGGAAGTTGTACCTTTTAGCATGTACGATATCAGGATTCAGACAATAACTCTGAAAGATATTACAGTGACCTTTATTGAAGACACACGAGATAACCAAGTGTGAACAGAACCAGAACTCTGTCTCCTTAAAAAAAAAATATATATATATATAGACGAGATAAAAGACTTTCTACTTCCTTAAGTTTTATCCGTGAGTTTATATATGTATTTTATATATATTTGTTTAAAATATAAACATATATATTAATTAGAAAGAACGATTATAACACTCGAACGGTTGGAATGGGAAGACCATAAAATCGATTTAAATCGTTTAATAGTATTTAATCCCTCCAATAAAACATGGTATAGTTTTTAGTTATGGGTATTGAATATGTGATTGTAACACACCACTATATAGATAAGTAAAGGTACTGTTTAGAATATAAGGTCGGAAGATGGCGTCAGAGGAGCCACAAGAAGGAGCCGAGACAATAGAGACTTAATTAAGGACAGTTAAATCTGAAAGTGGAGACCAATTTGGAACGAGAGCTCTTTAAACACAGCAACGTTGATCAGATTCTTTTGTACTTCGAAGGAAATATATCTCCATACATAGATTTTTCATATTTATTCTACTTCTGTATGTAAAACGACATTTTAAAATTATACCGCAAGTGTTTCTTTTGAACGAAAAATCAAAATTTATTTTAAGGAGAAATAACGATTATTTCTAATCTTATGGATGAGGTATGAAAGGATTAATTGTGAAGAGTAACGATAAAAAAAGACATGCGGGATAATTTTCAAATGTCGTTTTACAATCACAAGCCGAATTATATTATATTGTATTATAAGTTACTTCTTTGTGTATTTATATTATTCTTAAACATAAAATCTATTTGAAAAAATATAATCCCTTGTATTAATTTAAAAGTGAAAATATAAGGTGCTTCCAGTTATAAGTTTTTTTTATATAATACAATATATTGCGGCTACGCTTATAGAACGATGTTTAACAAATTTTACCGCAAATATTTCTTTTTACAGAACGAAAAATCATAATTTTCATTATTTAAGGAGAAATAACGACTATTTCTATCCTTAGGGATGAAGTATGAAAGGATGAATTATGAAGAGTAATGATAAACGGAAAAATAAAAGTATCCAGGGATGGAAACAGTCCTTTCTCCTTAAATAATGAAAATTACGATTTTTCGCTCTGTAAAAAGATTTTTTTTGCTGTAAAATTGTTAAACGTCGTTCTATAAGCATAACCGTATTATATTGTATTATAAATTAACTTTATATAATATTTACGAACGGAGAAATATGTCCAAGATAGTCTAGAGGACATGACATCTGCTCGGTAAGCGGAACACTGTGGGTTCCCATCCCTGGACACTTTATTTTCCGCTCATAATTACTCTTCACAATTCATCCTTTCATACTTCATTCCTAAGGATAGGAATATTCGTTATTTCTCTTTGAATAATTAAAATTAGGATTTTTCGTTCTGTAAAAAGAAAATTTTGCGGTAAAACTTGTTAAACGCGTCGTTCTATAAGTTTCTTTTTAAAGTTAAAATATCTAAACTTATCCTTGATATTTTCACCTTAATAAATTCTTACTATAAATTTTGATTTAAAAAAAAAAAACCTTTCGCTAAAACTTGTTGCAAAAACTTTTATTTATCATTTTATAATAGTATATCTTATATATTTTCTTATATTTACGAAAATAACTGCGTGTTAATAGCTTTAAAATGTGACACACACACACATATTAAGCAAGATAATTAAAATAACCTAAAAAATTTACGTAAAAATAGAATAGTTTTGCCTTTTTTTTAATTTGAGAATTTTTCTTTGGTCTCAATATCTGGAGAGATCATTTTTGATAATATATCATGTGATAAACATAAATGCCAAAAAAAAAATTGAATTAATCAATTTCTTGTATAATTGTATAATCTTGTATAATAATTTCTTCCATTGTTCATATAAAGCTATTAAAATTGGATGAAAAATGTTTCTAATATTTATGAATAGAGATAAGACTGGAACTATCTTTATTTACGAGGCTGCTAACCAAAATGGATGATTTTTGAGCTCCAAAAGAGATAATACTTTTAATTTGTTCTTACATAAGTTTCCCGCGTATTTTAAAAAATAAGAATGTGTTTTTCTTTTACAATTTGTGTGTTGATTCTATTCCCATATGAAAACATGGCATTAATATTGTGAGAGTCAATGGCATACATTTTAGCGATCAATGAGATTCCAATGACCTATTCAAAGAGTACAAAAAAACCAACTACAATAGCCAGTGGGAAAGTCCTTGATGCTGCTTAGATGCTGGTGGTGAGCGATATCTTGAAATCAACAAGATGGCGAAAGGAAGTCGGCTGATTCTATTTCTAGATGGAATTCTGGGAACGGAAGGTACATTTTTGTTCTTTTGATATAAATCAATTATATTTTTGACTCATTGTGTGCATTATTTAAAAAGTCGGTAGACGAGTGGATCTCGATTCCCGACAGTCATGAACTGGGATTGAATCCCGTGTTAACATTTTATTTATTATGTGAATAACCTTATAATATTATTGCAAATTGCATAAGTTGCAAATATCATAAACTAGGTTGCTCTTGTTGAGCGGTACCTAATAAAGTGATTTTGGAACCTGTGCATTATTAATTTTAAACATATATTTAAAAAAAATTAAACAATGTTTCATTTTATGGATCATTGGATCATGGACACTTTTATTTTTCCGTTTATCATTACTCTTCACAATTCATCCTTTCATACCTCATCCCTAAGGTTAGAAATAGTCGTTATTTCTCCTTGAAATTGATTTTGATTTTTCGTTGAAAAGAAACTCATGCGGGATGATCTTTAAATGTCGTTTTACAATCACAAGCGGCATTATATTGTATTATAATGTTTCATTTTGTTGATCATCTCTGTCCAAAACGCCAATATATTCAGTTGAAAGGATATGCTTTGGAAACAACTTTGAGAAAAATATAGACAAAAATAGGTAAACCTATATAACATTGTTTATGGTTATTTCCCTCATTAGTACAAATGCGGTTATGATTTCGTAATATCATAGGAACGAGAGAATGAGTTATGGAATCGACTTAATCTGGTAAAATATACTTATAGCTTCAGATCTTTTGTTAACTTAGCACAATTTAGCACAACCATACAAACAGTTTGATGCTGAATAAAGTTTTTGGACCATTCCCATAATTACATATATAATATACATTTCAATATCGAAAAAGTAACTATGAAAAATCTCATCTTAATATGATGAAAGAGAATATTCAAAATTATTCAAAAAATACAACTAAGAAAACTTTTTTAGATTAAAATAAAAATTGCTTTGAAATAATTTGTAAAAAATGAAATTTATGAAACGGGATTGGAGTCTTAACAACAATGGAAAAAGTAAAAACCATCAACAATGGAATTAGAGAGAAAAAAATAAACAATAAATGTAAACAAGTTGATTGTCGTCAACACTTTCTACGAAAGGAAAACCCGAAGAAGAAGAACTAAGGAGAATGACAGGTCTAACAACTCCCTCAATTAGGAAGGCTAAAGAAGGAAACACAATGAAAGTAGCAACTAGCAGCAATATTGACGGAGAAATAAAAAGTCCATTGTTTACACTTCCGTACAATAAACAACAACAAACTGATTGTTTTACATAAGATTCACTTTTATTTCCGTAATTATAGGATCAAAACCTTTCAGCCGATTCATCCTTTTTTCTCAAAGTTGTTTTTTTTTAAACTCTCGCTGGTACTAAGCTGGGAGGATGATTCCAACGGTTGGTATATAAAGGTTACCACGATAACCATTATCTATCAGAAACACCAAATTGTTTCTGCAGAGAAACTGAAAAAACTGCTCTTCACGGTAGTTTTACGAGAACTCTATGCTCATGCTGGTGATTCTACGATCGATTAAAGTCAGGATTACTTTTCTAGTCGTTTTATAATTCCTTCAAAATTTATGTAAAGTTGTGCATCCAATATACGCGATTATCATAGGTTCGAACGTAAAGCTTCAGGGTTTCACTGTACTCTACACCGGGGTATGCTGAAGACCCGAAGTTTACGATGAATAAAAGAGATGGATAGGTTCATGTTTACGTCTAAACTATATCGGATGTTCAATCCCCTGAAAATAAAGGTTGGCATCCAGAAGGATAATTGCTGCAATCCGTGTTGATGCCGCAGATGGACTTGGCTGAGTGAGAGAAGGGGAAAGTCCCGCCAGCATGAAGCCCGATGAACCCGGCAGTATTGAGGTAGGGCCGGGACAATGGTGCACGCACGTTCTTAATTATCCTTTATGTCCGTGATAGTGCACAGTTGCCTTCCGCGCCAGGATTCTTGGATAGATATAACCACAGGACAATGACTCATTGAAGGAAATGAAGCTAATGAAACAAGGAGAGAAATTGTATACAGAGCTGGCTGTGTTTCACAATGCTATCTTCATTGTTTGTATCTAGATAGTCGCAATAGCTAACTAGGATCTAGGTGTGTGGGTAACATGAAAACTATTCTAAAAACAATTATTCTTTCCCATCAGATTCTTGCATGAACTCCCCAATGGTCACTGATAACCAAATAAGCACATTCTAAGTTCAAAGTGATTCTACATGTGTATACATGTGGTATGCTCACGCTTTACAAGAAGTTAAATCTTCTAGTTCTTATATTGGCCATACATGGTCTTTAATAGGTGTATATCCTTTATACCAGTTAAAAGATTTAATAGCTCACCAAGAAATTAAAAAATGTGAGAATCCAGTGAACCGCATCAATATGAGCAGTGAATCTCAGCCGTTGGGATGACTGATCAGCACAGGTAGGCAGAAAATGTTGACCGATCCTCAGATATATTTGTCTGCGTTAAATATTGTACGATATTTTTTTTACCTTTAATACCTGAATTTAAAGATTTATATAATAATAAGACTTTATTTCAACATATTTTCGTTTTTGTCGCACAAAAAAAATTATCAGTCCTCGATTTTTTCACAAACTTTACCGCTCCGAAGTAAAAAAAAAATAAAAATTATAATAAAAAATACTGTTGAAAAACGCTGGAATAGGACATGGTATGTGATCTACACAACTCTAGAAGACGTTTGTGATTTCTAATGCCTCCAATATATAGTTTTGGAGTTGAGAAGTTCGAGGAACAAGACTTACTTAGGATGTTGCGATGCCGCCGAGGCTTGAGGTCCCTGTTGACGCGGGGCGGGGGCTCGGCGGCTGACATGTCCGTGTAGTCCTCTAGGGGCCGGGCCCCCTCCATGGCCAGGTAGCCCTCGTCCTGAGCCCCCGTGTTGCTGTAGATATGGGCGGAGTTCTTCCTGCAACGTGGGAGAGGCACCGTGCTACTCAGCAGGTTCCGCGGGAAGTCATACTGGGGGCCCTCGTCTACAAACTTGGGAGGTTTGACGGGAGAGGAGAGCTCGATGTTCTCGTAGCTGGTCTTCTTTGGACGAAAGCAGGTAGGTTTGGGGGGTCTTGGAGGTGGAGTGAGGGAGGGCCTTCTGTCTTCGTCTCTGTGCGATGTCTGGGGATCGTCCTGGGGGGAGGAAGACCGTTGGGTGTCGAAGCCAGAGTCGTTCAGGTTGGTGTGTTCGAACTGGGTGACGATGGCAGGGGGCCTAGACGGCAGCGTGTCGTACCCCGCGCTGGTGTCGGAGGCGTACCCCGGGTAGGTGTCCCAGTTGACGCTGGGCGGGACTGCAGCATCGAGGTCCAGCTCCGCCCGCAGCGACTCACTGTTCTCGTAGAAATTGATGCGGGAACTGTGGCACTCGCTGATGGGGATGTAGAGCGACTTCTTGGGCGGCATGGAGTGGAAGCTGGAGACCGAGGAGGCGGGGGAGAGGGACCTGGAGGAGGGGCGGGCTGCGGGAGGCGGAGACACGAAGTCTGCCACATTGAGCTGCCGTTATTCACGTCTAGTTTTGTTTATAACTCTAAAATATTGCTCATTGTTCGAATAAAAATAAAGGTAATTTTCAGGTAAACAACCATAAAATGAAAGTGAAAAGCGTTTCCATTTGAATATATATAGCTTTCGGCAGAATATCTTAGTTCGAGCTACAATAAAAGATGTTTCAGTCGCTTCTAAAAATAGATTTGATGTTTAGGATGAACCAATTGAATCGAGAACGAAATCACTTTCTACTATCTCTCCAGTGCTAGGATTCAACATAGCGCGGTGGGTGAGGACTCTTGCATTAGTGCGAGTTTCGGAATTTAACAAACTAGGATGGTGTCCAGAGAGAGACCCATTATAGTCCTTAAATGGAGAACATCATACTTCTAGATTATAAAACTGAATAATTGCATACATTACTTTCATTTGAGAAGGTTGTTGAGGACTGTGTTTATGTGTTGAAGGTATTAGAGTATTAGGTAGATTAAATTGGCGAAACCGCTGGGAGGGTTCACCACTGATGAGCCAAGCCCTCTTAATATTTTTTTCATCGCAGTAAGGGCAGGTGAAGTTTGATTTATTTGTGAAAGGAAACATTCGCGTCTTAATGTCTTCATTCGTTATACTGTGTTTATTTATTTAAACAAAGGAACACCCTTCAGTACTATACTCTTCACGGTGGTAAATAGCCCTTCTCAGTAGGAAATAGTCAACGTGTTATTGGAATGAAAAATGATCCCCCACTTCCAAGAATCTCACTTCCTGTCTTAGAATGAAGTCAATATCGTTCTCTCTAGTTCTAAAAAAAAAGGAATACGTTTTAGATAAAAAAAAATGTAGATGTTCGGCAGAAAAATGGACTGGCAGTGCGTGTCATCCTTGAACAAGAGCAATACTAATCACTTTTGGGTATTTCCAATTTTGGTAAATGGACCACCGCCGATTAAGCGTATAACGGAAGATTCCACGGCAATATTGGTCACCTTAGTCTTGGGAAGGTAAGAACACCCCACAAACGGAGAGTGGTATTACCATAGTCCTAGGGTAATTCAGGCAAGAAAGGATGTTCTTAGAGATAGAGACTAACCATATAGTCTTAGGGTAATTAACCGGATAATCCAGGCAAGCAAGATTGTTTCTAAAGATGAACTCACCATAGTCCTGCGCGGAGTTGATCTTGAGGCCGCACACCTGACAGATACAGGAAACCCAATCGTCCATCTCTTTGGCAGTCTGGGCCACGAGGTAGTAGACCCGGCTGGCCGTGCGGATGTCGAACATGAAGGTGTAGCGCGGGTGGCGGGACTTGCGGGGCTCGTACGTCACTCCAGTGTCCACCTGCCACAGCGCCGTTACCTACGTCAACCTCTACGTCAGTTCACAGATGGTCCAGCAGATTCTACCAAGGACGGTATCTCTCGGATCAACAAACAACAAATCTACATGATATTTTAACCAATGGGGCTCGATAAAAAGAGCTGTTTGCCAGCAAGCTGATCCAAGTAGATTTAATATGGAGAAGTACTGAAGTATGAAAATGAGTAATCTCGTTATTGAACCATCGAAGCGTAGGACACCTCTCCCGTCAAAATAAACGTCAAAACCTGAGGCCATCTATTGACCGTCGCCGCAACTAGCGGCCTCGGGTCGGTGACAAAGCCACAACACCAGCTTTGGCAAACTGAGAAGCGTCCACCTAGAGACCATGGTTTCGGGCTAATGGCCCTCGTCAGTCTAGAGCGTCAGGTTTTGACGTTTATTTTGACGGGAGAAGCGCCCTATGCTTCTGTGGATCAATTTCCCGGCAAATTTTCCATCCTCGTTATTGAAGTTAGCGAGTTTTGGTTAGGGAGATAAAAAATACTTCGCTCTGTATAAAAGGTCTTTGTATGGCTCATGGATGTGTTGATGAGCTAGGGAATGCCAACTTTGAACTTACCTGACTATGTGATTATATTAAGAAGAGTCAAACGAAAACTTTAGACCTTCCTTCAAAGTAAAAAAGTATTTCAATCGATCTTCAAGTAGATTACACAGAAATACTAGATGACTAATCCGTTCGACGAGTTGATATGAAAGATTAATCAGTATTTTAATGAAATATAAAACCAAAATACTCTCTTTATATATAGAAATCTTTATTCATCATAAAATTGTGAAAAAAGTTTTAAAATTACCAATATTTTCTCACAATGAGTTTCTTTTCATTAAAAAACGCTAGCTTTCAAGCGAAAATCTCTCTTAACAGGCTTAATAATCGACTTTAATCGACTAAAATCGACTTTATCCAACCAGAAACATTAACAAAAACAAACGCGCGCAGCATAGATATTTATAACTGAAAGTTTTAAATTAAAATAAAAAAATATATAGAAATGCCTAGAGTAGTTGTAAATTTACCCTACAGTTTTATATAAGAAAGAAAATTGAGAAAAACATATATATATATATATTACCGGAAGGAAAATCTATATATATAAAAATGAATGTTTGTATGTTTGTCTGTTTGTCTGTTTGTTGGTTTGTTGGTTTGTATGACCTGTATACAAATTCGCAGTAGTTCACTAATTCAAACCAAAATTTCCATACATAGGTAAAAAATAACGGGGATGACGATAGGCTATTTTAAAAAATATATAAATCAATTATTAAAACTATATATTCAAAATATTCTACTTAGCTCACGAGCAGCGCCCTCTAGAACGCGGGCGATCTGCCGGCGGCGCGTGCCCGTTGGCTGCCGGCAGGTCGCTTTAGCGTTCTAGACGAGAAGCTTTTTCTTAATTACAATGCAAGTCCTTAACTATATTTACAGGTTTTCTAATTTATAACTAATTCGCCGTTTAAAATAACCGCTCTTGCTATATTTTCTAGGTGTTATTTTGCTATGTTTAATGTGTTTGAATAATACATTTAATCGGGTAAACCCGGGCGTTGCCCGGGTCATTCGTCTAGTTACCTATAAAAATAAAGGTCGCCTCTCCTATCAAAATAGACGTTAAAACTAAGCGCCATTTATTGACCGTATCCGCAAACTAGCGGACTCGGGTTCGCTACATATATATGTATAATTTGATGATTTTAAAACAGATTAATAAAAAAAATTATTCAAAATTTAGTTATTAACTTTATTATATCCTTTATGAAGTCAATATCGTTCTCTCTAGTTCTATAAAAGAAAGGAATACGTTGCAGATAAAAATGTAGTAAAGTTCAGCAGAGAAATTTACCTTTCAATTTGGATTTCAGCCTTCTCACTTCGCACACAGGTTATAAACAAGCGCTCCAAAATAAAGTCTCCGAAAATTTCTTGCAGATATAAAGCATTAACAATGCAGTCTCACTCCTCAATAGACTAGGCTCAAAAGTTAGCGGAGTTTCTGCATGATAAAAGCATGAGTATGTCGAACGCAAAATTTACAAAGAAGCAGAAGTGTGCCTGGATCATGGTGCCATGATAAACGAAAGTTGCACCCCTACACCCCATTACATGAGATCATGGAATTCGTGTAATATTTACACAAGGGGATAAGAAACAACAACAACAACAAAGAAGCAGAATTTTTAAAAAGGAGATACTTTGTTTAAAATAGTAATGAAAATTAAGGAGAAAAGATTTTTATTCAGATAAACGTGTGACAAGCTTTCGGGCAGTCACGCCCTTCAACAGGTCTGTTGAAGGGCGTGACTGCCCGAAAGCTTGTCACACGTTTATCCGAATAAAAATCTTTTCTCCTTAATTTTCATTACTATTTTATATAATCAATGGAGAAAGTTTTCATGTAGTTCTGAGATACTTTGTTTACTCCTACATATAAAATACGAGCGTTCTTATATTTTATGAGTAATGAAGAGAAGGGTGAAACCTGTTTAAATTGGTAGAGGAATGGAAGTTGTAGGGCACAGCATGGTACCATGTTCATGAACGTACCTTCTCACACTGATCCAAGTCGATGCAGCCCCGCAGTCTGCGGCGGTTGGGTGTGTAGTATTCCAGCAAGTACTGTCCTGGAAGATTGCCGGACTGCCTCAGCACGAACCACCGCTGACGCCATTTCTGAAACAACTGGCAGAACTCAGCTGAAGCAGCCATCACAGCCGATATATACACTCATGGACAAAACTTAAGGAAATTGTACCTTTCAGCATGTATATCGGGATTCAGACTATAACTCTGAAAGATATTACAGTGACCTTTATTAAAGACACAAAACCAAGTGTGAACAAAATTGCCGCTGTCTCCTTAAAAATATATAGTCGACCGGCGACGCGAAGATTTTCCACTTCCTTAAGTTTTGTCCATGAGTGTAACGTGGGGGAATTATACCCTAGTGTAGGATTTACTTACAACCGGTAAACCCAAGTGAGCGTGTGCTTTATGAAATATAAATAACGAGCATATTGACGGTACTTGCTTCTATAGAATCTCTAACGACAATAAAACCACAAAGTGATATCTGTGAAACTTTTTCATTCAAAACTTATCTCCTCAAAACTCCCCAGGAATATACAATTCCTATAATAAATGTTTTTTTTTTTTATGAATATAATATCGGCAGGCGTATAAAGTTTGAACTCTGTCACCCGCGTCACGGATAGAGAAAAATAGTTCCGATAATAAAGAAATAGAGAAGTAGAGAATAATCTCTCAGCACAAAATGGCTAGTTCTCAAAGAATATCTCGGACCACTTCTCGTGAGTAACTAGGACTTGACTAAAGAACACCTATTCCTCCCTCACTTATTTTACATATTAAAAATGTATGCAGCATAAGGCAATTTACAAAACTTTGTTAGAGAATTGTCGCTTATTCTTCTATAAGTACTGTATATTACAGAGAGCTATATTGCAAGGCAAAAATATGGTTTTACCAGGAAAACAAAACTCTTACAGACAGAAAGCAGGTTCTATGATCTTCTCAACTACCGAGTGGTAGCGTCTGGGTGATGCCAATGGTATAGTAGCTGCATAATACAACATTGAAATGGAGGAAATGCCACTAACCTTTCTATGCTTATATCTGAGGGTTTTCGCCAGATATATCCAAACTAGAGATAGCTGCCCGCGATCTGAGATCTACTGACGAGAGTCTACTAAATATGTTAAATAATCACAGCAGCAGTTCCGCACACAGATGAGAAAAACTTCGAAAAAACAACAACAAATGATTGGCGACGCTTAAACGTAAACTAATATCAGTGCGTATCACTAGTTCAAGAAAATGGCAGAAGGAGATCTTTAAAAAAGACTAATAGCCGACTTTCAAATTGAAAATGATTATTATGAAACGAACCACAATAGCAAAAGAACGGAATGAATAAGAGATCTCCAGAGCAAGGCATTGTAGACATCCATGTCAATACAGAAGAGGATCGTCCAGTTTCTCACAGAATATGCCATGGACGCCCACAGATCAGCCAATCTGGCAAGACGTCACTCCACAGCTAATTATGTTCTCATCAACGCCAGCTTGGGCAAACATCTGTCAGATGGGAAGTCAACATTCTGGGAACTCGACCGATGATGGTATTAAATTGGCCGTCACACTCCGGCCATTAATGACAATATTTTATCGACTGTTTCGAAAGAGAATATGGACGTTTATCCATATCCGAATAAAATTTGATAAGAGAAATACAGATAAAGGGTTAAAATACATTCAGAGAGTTTTGTGCACGTTTTTTACACGACGGTTTAATCTTAGAAAACAATCGTATTAGATATGTACCAAAAGAAGCACTTGTCTCTTCAAAAATGGATTAAAATGCATTTTTCAAGTTAGAGGTATACCTTTTGGTATACCTGAATACCATCCGCCTGCAACAATAATTTATAAATAACAGTATCTATATTAATAAAATGCAAATTTCATAAGAGGACATCACTAAAAACTTTCGTTACAATGCATCAATTTCAACCAAATTTTCAACATTTATGTAAAACGAGATGGAGCAGGTTTTGCTTAACATCAAAATATTTTCCCCTAACATTAACATGCGTAACTTCGCTGTTATCGATTAAATACAAAAAAAAATCAACAGAGTTAATTTTATTTATATATAAATACAAAATTAAATTTCAACAGAGTTAATTTTTTTACATACTAGCTAATAATCTCAATCTAAAAAATATTCAAAACAAGCAATTTTAAGATAACACCATATGTAAAACAGTCGGCCAAGAAAACAAATAACGTGTAATATATATATAATTATATAATATATTAATAAAATGCAAATTTCATAAGAGGACATCACTAAAAACTTTCGTTACAATGCATCAATTTCAACCAAATTTTCAACATTTATGTAAAACGAGATGGAGCAGGTTTTGCTTAACATCAAAATATTTTTCCCTAACATTAACATGCGTAACTTCGCTGTTATCGATTAAATACAAAAAAAAAAATCAACAGAGTTAATTTTATTTATATATAAATACAAAATTAAATTTCAACAGAGTTAATTTTTTTACATACTAGCTAATAATCTCAATCTAAAAAATATTCAAAACAAGCAATTTTAAGATAACATCATATGTAAAACAGTCGGCCAAGAAAACAAATAACGTGTAATATATATATAATTATATAATATATTTAAAAAATGCAAATTTCACAAGAGGACATCACTAAAAACTTTCGTTACAATGCATCAATTTCAACCAAATTTTCAACATTTATGTAAAACGAGATGGAGCAGGTTTTGCTTAACATCAAAATATTTTTCCCTAACATTAACATGCGTAACTTCGCTGTTATCGATTAAATACAAAAAAAAAATCAACAGAGTTAATTTTATTTATATATAAATACAAAATTAAATTTCAACAGAGTTAATTTTTTTACATACTAGCTAATAATCTCAATCTAAAAAATATTCAAAACAAGCAATTTTAAGATAACACCATATGTAAAACAGTCGGCCAAGAAAACAAATAACGTGTAATATATATATAATTATATAATATAATATATATAATAAATCTTAAATATTATTTATCAAAAGTAAGATTATCTCAGGATGACACGGCAATTTATTTGAGACAAGAATAATGATACAATTCCAAGGCGAAGATACTATTCCTTTAGCTTCCAATTACCGAGGGAACCAATTAATATTGATTTTATTCAACTTATCGAGTATTTTTCAAGGGACCGGAAAAAAATGTTCACTAGATAAAACGATGATTTTGTAATGTAGAAAATTAGGAAAGACAAAATTCAGGATGACACGGCACACAGGGACCGGGAAAAAATGTTCACTTTATCGAGAGATTCAAATTTACAAGTTTCAAATTATCAAAATATATCTTCTTTTTTAAATAAGTTTATAGAGAATTGTTTTAACAAATGTTCGTTAGACAAACCTTTACTCGGGTAAAAACCCGGGCGAAGCCGGGCACATCCGCTAGTTATAATATATAAAATACCATAAACCAACGCATATTGGTCACTGTGTATCAAATATCTTTCAGAGTTATTGTCTGAATGACGATATGCAAACTAAAAGATACAACTTCCTTAAGTTTTGTCCATGAGTGTATATATATTATATAAAAATGTTATTTATTTTAAAATTATAATTTCTAGAACAAAACTACTCTGTAAAGTCGACCGCCAGATATCGCGGTTTTCCCTATATAAACCTATTGATGTTGTTTAACGTTGGCCGGCTCAAATCTTTTTGTACATATGTAAATATGTAATCTTTTATTTTTTCCTTTACGCCTCAAATCAGGTATTTCTTCTTAAATTCTTTCATTAGCACAATTAAAGCAATGATTTGAAGTTTCTTTATTATATTTTTTAATGTACCACGACTGCAAAACAATATATCATAAAATACTGCATAGCAATACCATAATACTCATGTATCCAAAGAATATCAGCAAGTAGTAATTCTATATATATAAATAATATTCCAAAATCAAAACATAAAATCTTTTTTTGTAATATATATACATGATTTTATATAACTCCTATATTTACGTTTTGATAATTTATCTATTTTTCTTTGTGGTGGAAATTGTTATGAGCAAAACTGGTAAACAAACTTGGAATATAAAACTTGAATGCGTATCCATTTACTTGATATTTTCAACCATAAATTAACACAAAGCAATAACGCGCCATCTATACATATAAAATGAAAGGATTTAAAAGCACGAATGTTTCTTTTATACATAATACAAACTTCTACTGCCCTTACTGCGATGAAAAAATATATTGGGAGGGCTTGGATCATCAGTGGTGAATCCTCCCAGCGCTTTCGCTAATTTAATCCACCAGACCGCTTCTCAGAGCTCTAATACTGTATTGGACGATTCTGCTTAAATACGCAGCACTGAAGGATGGAATCTCTCTGGCTCTCTGAGCCAAGCCAAGCATAAGTTTGTATTATGTATAAAAGAAACATTCGTGCTTTTAAATCCTTTCATTTTCAACCATCTTGAAGGAAATGAGCAGAATCTATGCTAACAACACCAGAGAATATTCCAACTGATGGACTACTCTCTTCCATCTCATGACCAATTCTTCAGACATTTGATCGGCCTGCAACAGCCATAAAATCTGAATCACCTAGGGAGTCATACAGCTCACTTGCCAGCTTTATGGAAATGGTTTTGTAAAAAGCTTAAAAAAGAAACAAACTGTGCTTCTCTCTAGAGAGTTTTAAATCACCTAAATATTTTAAACTGAGTTTTCAATTTTTGATCCTATTTTATTCATGTTAGGTATACATAGTTTAATTTGGTAAGTGTTTAATAGACGTTTTTGGAAGGTCTTTTTTGTTGTTGTTGTTGTTTTAGTTTTTGCGCGACTAAATTCTACCTCTGTCCCCCAAGTTTTTAAATTCAATTTGCACACACACATGTGTTTTTTTTTTTATATATAATCGTACTCTTCTATCTAATTCTTGGTAAAATTTTGAAAGTCACTAAGGAGTGTTAATTCTATTTTGAAACAAAAGGGTGACATAAAAATAGCCTTGTGACCTTATATAAAAAAAGAAAGAAAAAGGAAAAAAGGAAGGCATGCGATGTTCACGGCTCTACTCCATTTTAAGTCAGACGACCCAGCGTTGGCGTCGAGGGGGCGGCAGACGAATTGGGCGATAAATCTTTTGGTGGGGAAATATGGAGATAGGGTTAGGACGTGGTCGGAAATTGGATCTTCTAAGAACTACCATCACGGTTTCTGTTTTGGTCTGCAATACTAGATAGTAAACAAACGTATTTTCCTTTGAAATTTCCTATTAGATTAAATTTACATTTATAGAAAAAATGTTTACCACAAGCGTGACTTGTAAAATAATTTCGTAAGACATTTTTTAAGTTGAAAATTTTCATCCTAAAATTAATATTTAACGAAAGAGGATAATCATCATGCGAAAATCGAAGTTATTAAAAAAAAAAAGAAACTGAAATAGTTCTCTGATTTTGGTGTTGTTGCTTAACGCAAGCATCCTTTGTTGGGATATCGCGTCTCTGATTTGATAATAAATAAATAAACACAAGTCATGAGCTAATAACCATATAATAAAAAAACTAAAATTTTTATAATACATCTATCCCCCGATTTACACGGTACTTGTTTTACCCGTTTTCGCTTTTACACGGTTTTCCACAAATAAGTTTTTTGTTGTTGTTTTTATCGCACTATACTAAAATGCGATATTCTACTCTATACTACCTATGTTGAAAAGAATATTGGGAGGCTCTGATTCATGAGGGGGCGAACACCTATTCAGATTTGACAGTTTAATATACACCTATCCCTCGATTTACACGTTTTTCTCAGGAACGTATCTACCGTGTAAATCGGGGGATAGGTGTACAAATATTTTGTTTTTCGATGCAGTAAGGAGAGTAGAAAATTATTTCATTTGTTTTATTTTAACAAGATGCAGACGCGCTAAAAATAGATCATCTTTCCAAATACAGGTGGCGCGCTAATACATCATGTTTAAACAATATAATGATGTTTTTGGTTAATTACAGAAAGAATATTAAAGTAAATTTACATATATATTACATATTGCGCTATTAATATGTAAATACAAAAGAAGAAAATTTGATGATTAATTATTGTGTTTGTACAATCCTTCATAAATAAGGCGTACTACAAAGAGAAAGAGAAAAAAAAACTTCATTAATAAGGGATATGATTTGAACAAATTTTGATCTATCAATTTTTTATTTATGTATTTTTGTATTCATTAAAAAACTTTTGTTCCTTAATTTTTGCATACATTAGTCTATAAATATTAATGGAGTGTGCGCTAAAAGTTGGTTTATTGGGTTATAAATTTGGCAGGGAAATTGTTTGTTGTTTACTTCATCGTTTTCTTTATTTCAAATTCCAGACCAGGCGATGATTCATGTCTGCAGCTTCCTGGATCAACTTCCTTCTTGACGCTTGGCTTCCTGACTGCCTTCTCGTTGATTCTCTATACAACCGTGGTTCTATGTAAATATAGCTTATTACAGTCCTCATTTCTTTCTGTTCTAGGCAAATTTAGTTCTTTACAGATAGCCTTTCTAAATATTCTTTACAGAGGTAGCCTTTCTTGTTCTTATTTACAGAGAGAGACATTCCTATCAACATAGGCGCTGGCCATCCCTTCGACGTAGCGCCTTCTCAGGGCACAATGCCGACATTGCAGTACAACTGGTTCTGCATGCTCTTCCCCATCCTGTATATCTGGCTTTTCTGCTCGAGAGACATGCATCGCTTGTGGTTCTAGCGACCTGACGTTGGTCCACCGATCCTGTAGCTCCATCAGATCCCTCATACGGGAGGAACATCATACAGCCGACCTGCAGGGCTACTGGCTCTTCGGATGACAACGCCATCCTCGCGTCTGCCAAGTCATCAATACACAGGTTCTTTCTGAGCCTTGAGATGAGGGGAGAACGTGACTTACTGTCTGGAGGAGGACTCTTTGTCGTTGGGGGAGTCTCCTGGACTTTACCTAACTGCATATAGTATTCTATTTTCTTTTTTAATTTTATATTTTCTTTAATTATTTTTTCTTTTTCATTTTTCTATCTTTATATATGTTGCTTTAGCTTTGCTACCATTGACTTGTATAATGTTAATAAAGTATTTTAAAATCTCTTTACAGAAGAGGTAAAATTTATATTTATTTTATTTACACGTAGCCTGTCTAGTTCTTATTTACATGTATCCTTTCAAGTTCTTATTTACAGGTAGGCTTTCTAGTTCTTCTTGAGAATGTATTATGATGTTTTTATGACCTGGCCACTTCAGTAAATATGACATATGCCCCAATATATTTTATAACACACACGAAATCCCTGAGAATAAAAAAAATCGCAGAATATAAAGAAGAAAAATATACCGTTTATTTCACACCGTGCTACAAGTACATAAGATCTATCTTTTTTAAATTTTCGCTTGTTTTATCCTCTTCAATCTGAAAAATTATTGAATTTTTAAAACCAAATATTTATATGGTGCCAATTTCTGGGTATTTTATAAAACAAAGCGTTCGTTTTTATCTCCGCCAAGAACACCAAACAATTGGGTGCCTTGGCATATTAGGGGCAATAAGTCGTGAGTTTCCCACATGAATGCGCTGTCATTACTTCGCTTTCTGGATTCGCTTGGAAGGTCCGAATTAACCTGGACAATGGACTCATGGTCCGCTGCGTCCTCTCGCACACTCTTCCGCTGCTGTGATTCCATCTTCAATCCCTGGATCGAAATCCCATTCTTTGCACAGGCCACTTACCTTCATTACGAGAACGTTTCTTAGCTTATTGCTTTTGATAGGATTATTTTTTATTTAGTTAAGCCATGTTCCTGGAGTGTACAGAAGTCTCCAACTACCCTTGATAAGACTATGTTTAACATAATCTGTATACTTTTACAACAAAAGCCTTTTATTGAGATATTTAGTGTTATGTAAACTTGTTCTGGAGTAAAAAATGATAGAAAGTCTCAATATGTAAATAGGTAATCAGCTGTACATTCTTGGTGGAGAGCCATAACAAACACTGCATTCTTCTAAGTCATCTTCTTTTTTATTTCTTTCGAGGCAGGACTTATGTTAGAAATATATACAGAATTTTTAAACAACAGCTTGCTTTCAAGTGCTCAAGCTGAGTTTTGGTTTTCATTCAAATCAATAACTTGTATATGGGTTTTAAGATCTCATTCAATAATAAATATATTTAAAAATATGCCATTTAATTAATATATATATAGAATATGAGACAATTAAGGTGAATTTAGGGGCTTTCATCTAATTCTCTCTTCTTCTCTTTCTAACATATATTCTATTAGTCTTCAAATTGTATCAGAAATCCCAACTGACATTTAAGATTTGTCACCCAATATTCCATTCAAATCTAATATATGTTTTGAAAATAGAGCAATCCATAAATATATATTTAATTAATAAGGTATATATTGGATCAAAATATATGCCTTATTAATTGAAGATCTAATATATTAGTGTTTTTCTACATGTATAAATTTCCACTTTGAACCCTTGTTCCAACTTCACACCAAGTTCTACAGGGGGAATCCACCAATAAGAGCCTCCAAGTGAAGGTCCCAAACATCGCATGAGAGCTATTGTTTTCCTGAAGTAGACGGGGCCAGGTGGGCTGGATCGTGCAGGGTGCGGTTCATGTCCTTCGCCAGCACGCACCAGTTGCTGCTGAATGATACCTATATACATAATTGATGATCTCCTTACAATACCTCTCTCTGTTTGGATGATACACGATCTAGGCATTCCACTCAATCTATATCAGCAAGAGATAGAAAGAATGGTTGGATGGAGAGATGAGTGCTTCTTTACGTCAAGTATAACTTAATAGCCACAGTCTATAAAGAAAATTTGAAAACTTTACATATAGACAGACTTGTGTGTAAAACATATGTACATAATAGATGGAATTTTTTTTGGGAAGAAATTGATCTAAAATACTATAGAGCTTCTTTCTGGTCAAATTAAACGTCAATACTGAACGCCATCTATAGATGGTGTACATTGTTGACGTTTAATTTGACGTATTTTCTCACACTATCGGTGCTTGTATTTACTTGTGAAGTTTGGAATTTAACCATATTTAGAGGATCAGTTAATCTTTTACTTTGATCTCCCAGGTTCCTGGAGCGTACAGAAGTCGCCAACTACCCAGTCATTTAAGCATCGCGTTATATGAATTCACATATATTTGATATTGAATCATCATAATAAGATGCATTGGAATTCAAGGATTATCACGATAAACGATATTTTACAAAAAATTCTGTTTAAGTCATATCACTATTTTGAGATGTTGCCAGATGCGCCTTTGTTCCATCCCCAGCTGGCGGCATTAACCTTGAAGCTCACAGAGCTAACCTTGTGTGATCACATAGCCTCCTCTCTCAATCAATAAATATTATTTCTATTTTTGCACAACAAGAAAGTGGTGAACCTTTTATCTTTCGTTTATTTAAAATGTCCCTTCAAATGAGCCAAGCCCGCCCAATATTTTTAATCGCAGTAAGGGTAGTAGAAAGTTTATTTCACGGGAGAAACATACTAACTTCTATGTTTGTGTGTTTCTCCCGTGAAGGAATGATAAGTCAGAAATCTTGAGAAATAAAAATTGTATACAAGAAACTTAGCCCTGTATTTCCGTTATATATTAAATTACACCTAACTTAACCCCTAAGTCATCAAATGTAAACAAAATAATCCGGGGGAACGTGTGAACCCTCCTATAACCTATAGGTTTCCACATTATACCTGAAACTATAGAATAAAACAGAGCTTTGTTATATCCTTTAGTACATATGTAAACAGAACATTCAACTTAAGAATGCTGCTTTTCCTCTTACTCGTGCCATTAGCAACTTTCATAGCATATACGTGTTTTCTTGGTTTTTTTATTTCATTTCTAAGGTTTTAATTTGATTCTCTCTAAAATATTGTCACCAGCTGACATCCCCATATAGCATTAAAACAGATATGCCATTAGAGATTATTTCTGATAATACGGATTTTAGGTTATATATTCACCTGGAGCAAATTCATAATTGACTCACTTTTAGAGGCTCATGTCTGATGTATAAATGGTGTAAATATATACTATCCATGTGCCTCTATATTCAGCAATATTTTCTAAACTAAAACCTCATGTAAAACTGACTTTACTATGTGTATATAGCTATAGATATTTTCATATGTAAATACTACTATGATGCATTAGCGCGCCATCTGTTATCAAAATTCGAAACCATTATAGACGTGTATGATTCTTTTAAAAAATAAACAATTTCTACTGCCCTTACTGCAATGAAAAAAGAATCATACGCGTCTATAATAGTTTCGAATTTTAAATACTACAATGTAAAGAATGCTATGTATTTAATGTCTGAATAAAGAGTTTTAATACATAAAAAGCACGAAATCACGAGGAGAAAGGTTTTATGAATAATATGGATTAATTGTGATATTAATTACATCTTTCTCTCTTTATATAGGTTCTATGGATGTGATTTCGAATGGCATCGGCCTTAGTGATGAAACCTGTTGTACTCAAGGGCTCTAACATATTCATAATCTTTCCCAAATGGACTTCTAAATTTCCCTGAGGTCAAAAGTCAAAGGTGAGGTGGTTCCCCCGCTATAGGATTCTGGGTTAATTACCCGTTTGATTAATTCATCCATGATGGTATCATACCATTCTTCTCCGCTGCTCTCAGAATTGTGATACTGTACATGCATAATTAACTATCCCCGTTTGATCTACTTTAGATCCATGTTTATCTCTAATTATAAAATTTCATCGTGAGGTGATGTGTAGTTAGGTAACTTGGTTAACGGCTTCTGAAATTCTAGTTTTACTTTGTTACGAAACATCCGCTTTGGCTTCTTGTTTCACATTGTACTATGCTTCTGTTTCGAAACGTTAGGTTTGTACGCTCTTACCACCAAAGTATGCAACTATAGTAAATGAAGTTAGCAGTAAATAAATAACCCTGGTGTCAAGGTCTTGTACATTTTTATTGAGCCTGGAAATGCGGGGAATTCTAGAAGACTTTCGATCCCGGTCAGTGAACTCCAAGGTCCAATAGAAACTTTTGTTACTTATAAGTTTTAAATATAAAAAAAAAAACATCCAGGTTTAAGTTTCTTACACAATTTTTTTTTATTTTTATAGCTTTCTCAAGATAAAATAGATTTTATACTCCTAGTACACTAACCTATGCACGGTGGATTCTGTGGCCATTGGACATGTGACGGACCTGGGGGCTGCTGAGTTCTGTGCTACCTGGAGTATAGGAGATCCAGCTATACTTCCTTCCTATGGTGAATCTGTATAAGATCGGTAGTCTTGATAAAGCTGTGTGTGTTTTTATATTCCTAGTTGTTCCTGTTGAAAAGCATGCTAGTCCGAAAGCTAAAGAAATAATATTGTAGAAGATACTTAGCCCTGAATATTTTTTGAGATCCAATATGTATATATTTATATGAATATAAGAAGAGAGAGAGAGAGAGAGAGAATATCATATCAAATAAGTTGCAATTTGTGTTATTAAATTCTATATAAAGTCCTCTTTCATGAATTCTAATATATAGACGATGATAATAAGTTTAAAAGTCTATTCTTTATAGATACAAAACAAAAAAAAACCTTTCTGGCGACGCCCTTCAATAGGTTACGCCTACAAAAGTATAGAGATGAAGTTGGAAATTGTATTTGAATTTTTTTTTAATAATATATATTTATGAAATGAAAAGATTTAAGCACGAATGTTTCTTTTATATGCAGAATAAACTTCTACTGTTCTTACTGCGATGAAAAAAATTTGGGAGGGCTTGGCTCATCAGTGGTGAATCCTCCCAGCGGTTTCGCCAATTTAATCTACCAGACTGCTTCTTAGAGTTCTAATGCTGTATTGGATCATTCTGCTTATATATGCTACACTGAAGGATGGAAAATATTCCACGGTCTATTAGATAAATTTGGAGAAACCCCTGAGAGAGAGAGAGAGAGAGATATAGAGAGAGGATTCACCACTGATGAGCCAAGCCCTTCAATATATTTTCGCGTTATTGCTTTATGTTAATAAATATATTTCTTGTATACAAAGTTTCGCTAACTCTGTTACATTTATCAAGGGAAATGTAGAGTTAGAGGGGCTCTCTTATATGGGACTCTTCGTCATTGAAGAAGTCTCATCGGCTATGTACATAGTGCCATTTGCATTTTCTTTTACAGAGATGCCAATAAAATTTATAAAAAGCGCGAAATCATCAGGCGAAAGGTTTCTTTTAAAGTTTTTATTTATTATTTTGCCGAGCTTTCGAGCATTATTGCCCTTCCACAGGAGAAAAATAGGAAATGTACAAGAAGTACATGTATAAGAAGATGAATTGTTTATACATATCTGCAAATTTACATTTTTTAAAATGCATCTATTATATGTCATGTAAGTCGAATTGATTTTTATACTTGCATGCCTAGAATGTAAAAAGAGTACACAAACACAGTTTGAACTACTATCCGACACTGATAAGGAAAAACTAATCATGGATATCATGGTTAAAAACTAAGGTTGAATGCCTTAGAAGAGATTGTCAATGGTTTCACTCCGTAATTGACCATTATTCTGGAGAAGAAAGATCGATATATTGGAAGCTGTGTGTCGGGAGAAAGATGTTCTTCCAAGTCGGGAGTCCAGTCAGCATAACGTCGTACATGATCCGCCACTTCCCACGGACGTCCGCCCCATATGAGATAAGACCGTTGTTGACGACAAGTTGTACTTACTGTTCTGTATTATACGACAGGGATCTACACCATACAATATGATCTGAGATATGACCCAACCAAACGTTACAAAAATCCCCATTGACCAACTGATCCATCTAGCTCTTGTTCGGCTGCACAACTAATAAAATTGGAGCGTTAGAGAGAAGATTAGCCTGGCCCCTGCGCAAGGATGACACGCAATTGTGAAGTGTTCCATATAACTCTTGTTAGGCGGTACAACTACTAAAATTGGAACAATACAGAGAAGATTAGCATGGCCCCTGCGCAAGGATGACACGCAATTGTGAAGTGTTCCATATAACTCTTGTTAGGCGGTACAACTACTAAAATTGGAACAATACAGAGAAGATTAGCATGGCCCCTGCGCAAGGATGACACGCAATTGTGAAGTGTTCCATATAACTCTTGTTAGGCGGTACAACTACTAAAATTGGAACAATACAGAGAAGATTAGCATGGCCCCTGCGCAAGGATGACACGCAATTGTGAAGTGTTCTACCTAACGTCCAAGAACACCGTGAAACCCCATTTTAAAAAATCCTCTATTGGAGCAAAATAAGTCAGAAACTCCAATTCATTTTTCTATATCTTGGTTATTCAAAAGTTGAAATGCAGGTCTTACTTATAAATATACTCATGTGAATTGACAGTTCTTGATTTTTACCGATTATCAAAAATATCATCCATTATCTTCAGTATTCCGCAGGCTGTAATACGTATTGGAGAGTTTTGTGCAAAATCAAGCGCAAGATTACGATTGAAAAAAGCCCGATTTGTCCCCATTGACAAAGTGAATACCAAATCAAGGACCAATATATTTTAGCATACCCAGGTTTCCATTACCTAAAGATAACGAGGTCGCATCATTTTGCTCTGGATCTGCGGTGACAATAGAAGGTTGTGTTCTCCCCACATCCTGTCCATCCCTACCATTCTTCCAGTATCTCTGTGAACGGAAGTCTGCTGTAGATATTAATTACGGTGTATTGTCTCGCAGAATCAATCGTTTGGTGCCCAATCACGCCGCTAATCTTCTGCCGAAGAATCTTCCTAATTGCCAATTAGCAGGACTTCATTAAATAGGGACGTGGTGATCCTCTGTGATGATGTCTCTGATGGTCTTCAAGGCAATGTCAAGGCGACAGTTCAAGATAGTCACTATGGCATTAGACTGGATACTATCCTGTTCTGTATCTTTCATTGATTCTTACAAATTTACCATAATTACACTATTGAAATACACTATTTGATTATTTATATTATATTTTCCCACTGTGTACTAAGTGCGATTCTCAGCCTGCGGCCCCGGAACACATTATTGACTGTATTGACTCATCCATTGATGAGCTCTACTCTTCCTCGGCAGACACCATCAAAAGTCTCAAGCTTTATAAGCTTGATACCTTAATATGATTGAGTGGAGATAAGAAATAAGAAGACACTATTGAAACCTTATATAGTTAACCTATTTTTCCTTAATCCATAGGCTGGTGGTTGGCAATATACTTGTTCTCTTAGAGCTTCCTTTATTTGGCTAGTCTTTGAAGTTGTTCTGTCCCTAAACAACTTTCACAAAGCATCAAGTAGGAAAATGAACTTAAATTTATCGTTTTCTCCTCCACTACATGATGGTGATTGATCATCGTGAGGATATCGTTGCAAGTCGGCAATGAGAGAGGAGAATCTGACTGGTGTCTTAATAAAGGCTTTGTCTGTGTGTCTTTCTTAGATTACTTTGAAATTTGTGTCTGTAATATTGTGTAATGACTTTTAATTATATGGAGAAATTTCTTACTTTCCTAGAAGTACTTATCTAACCATAGCTTCCTTAAATACCCTCACCATAAATTCTTAGAAAATTGCTTCTATATGTGTTAAACTGGACATACGCTTTGAGAAGACAGTGTAGAAATACATATAATTTTATAAATATATAACCTTCTTAGAGCATTTCTATTCCGCAAACATAAAATATGAGTCTTTTATCATTCCAGTAAGGGAAGTAGAAGATTATTTTTAAAAAGAAACGCGTTCTCAAATATAGTTTCAGTGAAAACCCCCTTACTGTCTGGAGGAGGACTTTTTGTCGTTGGGGGAGTCTCCTGGACTTAACTGTATATAGTTTACTCTTTTATTTTATCTTTTTCATATATCCCTCTTTTTATGATTACACCAATACCTCGCTTTGCGTCGTTTCGTTTTGCGTTTTTTTCAAAGTTGCGTCGCTGCTTAATTTTTACTGATTTTCACTGTGCTTCGTTAGATTTTCGAAGTTGCGTTGTTTTGGATTCGAGTCTTTAATTTTTTTTTTTTAATTTTTTTTTCCCTAAAATATGGCAACACCTTTGTTTTTGATTGCGCCATGTCATCAAAATTTTATTTTTTACTTTGCGTCGTTTCAATTTGCGTCGTGTTTTTTTTGGAACGTAACCCCGACGCGAGGTATGGGTGTATTTTATAATATCAACCATGACTTGTGTATGATGTCAATAAAATATTTTTTAAATATCAAAATAATTTCAATTTCTTAAAACAGATGGCGCGCTTATACATCATGTTAACAATAGGTTAAACTGTCCAATATGATAATAGTAAATGGAACTGGTAGATTGAACTGTTGAAACTGATGGGAGATTTCATCACTGATGAACCTGCCCAATATTTTATTCTCATTTCAGTAATGTTTGTATTATATTATCCGATAACATTTGTCTGTGAGGTTTCTGCTTCTAGCATATATAAGTCGTATAAATATAGTACGACAGACAGCCCTTCTGTTTGGAGTACAAGACTTCAGCCCAACAGCCCTGCCCCTACTTCCTGACTCCCTGACGGTCTGGAACTACCTGGTTACCTGGTTCACCTCAGCAATGACTAGACTTCTCCTCTAGACTGTGACTGTACAGCCCGGGTAGTTGGCGTTTTACGCTCCAGGAGCCCGGGTTATCTCTATTTTCTCTCTCTATAATATTATTGTCGTTTGTAGATAGAAAGGTTTTTAATAACAAATGTAAACTGAAATATTTTCAAATTTAACCTATACCAAGATGTATGGAGTACAGTTCTGATTGATAAAGTTAACAATAAAAAATATTCTTATTAAAAAGAAAATTAAAAGATATAATATAGCAGCATTAAAAACCCTTGCAATGATTATCATTAGATGTAGTTATAGCAGCAATAAGTGATGATAAGAAATCCATATCAAACTTAAGAGCGTTTCATATTTTGATGTCGCCGGTAGTCT
Organism: Cordylochernes scorpioides; assembly: GCA_030710605.1. Lineage (NCBI taxonomy): Eukaryota > Metazoa > Arthropoda > Arachnida > Pseudoscorpiones > Chernetidae > Cordylochernes > Cordylochernes scorpioides. Next base: position 32,348,888 of record CP092864.1, read on the forward strand.
GTTTTTTAGGAGACAGAGGCAATTTTGTTCACACTTGGTTATCTCGTGCATCTTCAATAAAGGTCACTGTTTATCAAATATCTTTCAGAGTTATTTTCTGAATCCCTATATAAATGCTAAAAGGTACAACATTTTACAACAACAACAACAAAGCCTTTATTTAGGGCCTCTCGCCCTATACAGGGTTCGCCAGTTCACAAGGGATGGGGAGAACACTGTGTGGCCTTTTTCCGGGATATAATCCTGTGGAATCCAAATATCGCCACCGCTATATACCTATTCTTTGATATTTCATTAATTAGTGCCGGAAATGAAGAACAAAGTTACCCCGTTTTATCATTTAGTTTTCGTCTTTCCTCTGACAGAGAAGCACAATCAAATAAGTAGTGCAACATCTCCATTGTTATTTCTGATCCACAGAAAGTGCATTTCAGGTCTTCATTAAAATCAGATGGTACAACATTTTAAAGTTTTGTCCATGAGTGTATATCATTATAATGTTATTATAACAAATATAAGGATATTTTATACATTAAAATCAATCGACAGAAACAAACAAAAAACGGTCAAAATGTATGAAACGCAGTTCTCTTAATGATACGCTACATTTTGTTTATACAAGCGCATGATGAATCTTAAGTAATGAATCATTTTCATGCAATCTAGTAGTCTAATAATTGGAGAGTTGGAATTGTGTTTTTGAAAAGTTTATTTCTGAGTAAAATATCGCGCGTCCGTCGAGGAAAATGTTGCCAGTGGGTGTCAACAAATTACCCAATTTACTTCACTTAACCCTGGCCTAGACCTCTAGTTCCGGTTGTTGTGATCCGTCACTATGTAGAACAGCCGTTGTAAGCGGTTACAAACTGCGACAGTTGCATCTTCAGTGTCGATAATCAACGCACTAAAGGGGCATCACTCTTATAAGATTAGTGCAGTATCTTATAAGATTATTCTAAAATGTTTTATCGCAATGGAATTGAATCGATAGTTTTTTTTTTAATCTGGTTACCATTCTTTCAATATTTACTAGCCTGGCTTCGCCCGAGTTCTACCTGAGTATAAGATTATTCTAAAATGTTTTATCGCAATGGGATTGAATGAATAGAATTTTTGTTTTTCTTATCTGGTTATCATTTTTTCAATATTTACTAGCCTGGCTTCGCCCGGGTTCTTCCTGAGTATATGTTCGTCTTTACGAATATTGTTTTAACAAAAGTTTTTAAAATATGCATTATTAGTAATGATAATATTATAGAGAAAATTATTAATATATTGTGACCATCATTTTCCAATACCAAAAATATGCTAATTATCTGTTATTTGGCTAATTTGCATATTCCTAAGTCTGTGTGTGTGCCAGCGACTCTCTCTCTCTCTCTCTCTTCTTTCAAATCTAATTTTATATTCTGTCAAATATACTAAGGCTTTCTATAATGAACAATTATATAGGCATACTTTGGCTTTTATATATTTACGAATTACCACGTAAAGCTCTGAGTAGCCTATATAGTCTCTCACTTTGCTATATTTGACTTTCTAACCAAAGAATCGTGTTTTTGGCCATGGTATACAGTCAGCCCTATGGTCCATACGCATGCTTCCTCCTGAAAATATTAAGAAGCCATAAATTTCCTTAAGCTCAAGATAAGATGATTTGCAAACACAACACAAAATGCAATACAAATTCAAATATTACACCATCTAAATGGTTATAAATTATATCAGAATATATTCCATTCATATTTTTAATTGCGGCTCTAGAGAAGTCACCTAGGGGAATATCATTACATCCTACATGAGACATGATTGATAGAAAAAGTCAGAGAGATATAAGGAAAAGAATATAGTCTAAGGAAAATAGCATTCAATGACAACAAAGAAATATTTTAACATCAAAAACCATTTTTCTTAAAAGCAAAAAGCATTTCAACAAAGGGTTCATTTGGAGCAGGTGCATATGGGCCTCCGAGACCTGGCCTCTTAGGAAGACAGAAATAGTGGAACTACAGGTTTTCAAGATGTAGTGCTGGTGCTGAATGGTGAGGATGTCATGAATGACAGAATGGATAACGAAGAAGTCCTGAAATGATAGAGAATTCAATATAACGCTTGGTTGATTAATAAATTTTTAAAAATGATATAGAAAGGATATAGAGCCTTCTGAAAACGGTTGAGAGGGGAAGAACCAGCATGTTTCGACATCTTGTCCTGCACTGGTTAAGTATTACTGGAAGGACGACCCGGCAGAATAGAAGGTTGAGAAAGGAATTCTTTGATACTTTCTGGATAGATATAGAGCCTTCTGTAAACGGTTGAGAGGGGGAGAACCAATATGCTCGTACAATTGTCCTGCTCTCGAAATGGCTAAGTATTACTGGAAGAATGATCCGGCCGAAGAGAAGGTTGAGAAAGGAATTCTTTTACACTTTCTGGAGAAAATCCTATAATGTTATCAAAAGACTGGCATTGGATAAAATATCTGAAAACACATGAATGCTATCCATCAACCTATGTGTTGAGGAGAAATGGAGAATATACGAATTTTAATACTGGATGGTATTCGATATAAAATTTCTTCCTTGATGAGTCAGGGGCCATTATGTTGTCAAACAGAATCTCGACCTATTCTCTCTTCCTTCCTTACAGCCCACATTCTCTCTCTGGTCTTCCGTTGGTTTTACCGCCGGATGTCTTCTTTGTTGGACAATTTGATGCTTGGCTAACGTACGACGTAATAGCGAAGAGATAGAGACACTTCAAACGATTTGATTGACCCACAGTCAATCATAAGATGCATAATTTGCATAATTGATCCATATAGATAAGCATATAGTTGAACAATACCACATAGATATTTTATCATGGCACAGATATATTGATGACATCTTTGCAATAGTCAAAACCAGTTCACTTGATAACATTTTCTCCACATTAAACAATCTATACCAAGATATACGTTTTACAGTTGAAATAGAGACCAATAATACTTTAGCTTTCTTAGATATACTTATCACAAAAATAGATAATAGATACACCACAAGTGTTTATTACAAACCGTCATTTTTTTCCATCATACATACATTTTTCTTCGTACTGCCCACTAAGTCATAAAATTAATACAGTCAAAACATTAACTAAACGCATATTCACTCATTGTACCACAGAAATATCAAAACAGCAGGAAACAAATACCATATTATCACATTTATTATCATTGGGCTACCCAAAAAACTTTATTTTGAGACACTTTCATAACCCTTTACAAACAGCCGTTAATCATAGTTATAAATCTATTTGCACTATTCCTTTTTCCCCTCAGAGCCTCAACATATCCAATTATCTAAAAAACTTTGGTATCCGCACCTTCTACTCCAATACTCCTAATTCAGGCACATTACTTAGAAACCCTATCACCAAAAACAGTTTCCCCCTAAAACCCATACACTTCAATAATGCAGTCTACTCATTAAAATGTAATAATTGCTCTAGCCTATACATAGGTGAAACTGGTAGACACATAAAAGACAGAATTGATGAACATATCCGAAATATCAGAAATAATGACCCTAGATCCCTCATAGCCCAGCACATTTCAAACACAGGACATACTTTTAATACAATAGAACCCCGTTCGCATTTTTCTAACATTCAGCATAAATATAAAAGATTGGTTGTAGAGGCGCTGCTATCTCTGAAATATAATAGCATCAATAGGCACATTGATATTTCGGAACTTTATAATGAAATATTTACATAAGTTGTTCACACAACAACCTATAGATTCTTTACTAATAGATTAAACCATATATTAACATAATTACATTTCTCCTATTACCAGTTTTGTTTTGTAAATAGCTATAAAACGAAGAGAAATTTTTTTTTTATTGAAATGCACGGGCTGCAAGCTTACGGGCTCCACGCCCCTCATGATTCCTGTTTTGTATATCATACATAAAACTTAAATTTATCTCTCTAAAAATAATAGTTTTCTTGTTTATGCTAATCACCTGTATATATATAGACGTATCTTGATTCTATTTGTAGTTTTATTCCTGTTGAAGGGCGACATTATGCCCGAAAGCTCGAACGCATGTTCATAAAAAGAAACTCATCCTCTTTGTCTTGAATGTTTTCTTTACCAAGTTACTCCAGAGGATTTTACCTTGTTTAAATAATGATAAACATGGTGGGCAGTAAGCATCTGGTTTTATTGTAAGTGCACCACATGTCTACACATGTAGAAAGCGCAGTTTGACTTTGCACTTACAAATATGTCGGAGCACCGTTTGTTTACTTGCACTCATTGGTAGATTTGGACCTTTGAAAGAATCGGGGGTCCATTGAAAGATTTATTTATTTTTTTCAGAAAAAAAAGTGTCTAATATGAGATTTGATTCTGAATCATGGCTGTCAAAATTAGACTATTTATACCACTCCCCCACCAGCACCTTATAAATAAATGTTATATACAATGAAAATGTACTTGACTTGTTTGTCAGAACTTCAGAGTGAGAGAGAATCTAAAATTTACCATTTAATTCCAATGCTCAACTGACCTGCAATGATAATTAAACCATTACAGATTTTAACAGTCAAGGGTCCATTTTCCACCAGTTTTACCTGGTCCCCAGAATAGTACACTTCTGGTAAAGCGGTGACATTGATTAGAATAGAGGGCCATTTTACTAGCCTTCCATCAACACACAGATTAAGAGAAAGTTTGAAAAATAAAAGATCCTATAAAACATAGACATACATATGATCAACCAGTTCTTTCCTGTAAAAAGAGACAACTCTGAGAGCTTTGTGGTATTGAGGAACAAACCTCAAGACATCTACTGATCGATTGCCCAGCATTTCAAGATTATAGAATGATGGATGAACTAGTTGTTTGTGAACTTAATGATTTGATTTCCGATAAAAAATCATATTTAAAGTTCAAGTCACATTTTGTAAATACTTTCTAAACTTTCTACAAAATCTGGATCTCTAATGTTTTCATGCGTTGAATAATGTAAATAACTTATGTAAATAAACTTTTCTCTTTGTTTGGCGCAAGTATCCCTTGCGGGATATAGCGCTTTGGAAATAAAATAATTGTAATTGTAATTTGTAATCTTGCCAATTCAAAGAAATCCCTTATACAACAGACGATTTGGAAAATCTTTACATAATATCTTATTCTAAATTTTCCTGCTATGGCGCTTGCTACAAGTGTTTATCAAATTCACGACATTCTAGATTTTCTATTTTCAATCTATATACTTGGATCCTTCAATACATACAAAATGTCTTAGTAGTCAAATATTGGCATTAGATTTACCTGCAGAGAATAACACTTATTCACCGGGGCTTTTTAATCGCCTAAAAACACTTTTTCCTATAGAAAAATCAACATTAAAAATACACACTTCGGCACACTTGTTTTGAACAATTTTTAATGCCTTACCAAATGCCTTATTTTTATTTATTTCTCCTGACGGAAACAAAAGATTTTTGTTGAAACGTTGAGAAAATAAAAATCTTTACTGGCCGAAGTGTTTATTTTTTAAAGAAATATGAATGCCGGCCAGGCAGTCTATCTTTACGATTAAAAATACAGGATCTACTAATAGTCTCAGCTAACTTCTCGAATGGAAATATCGCAACAAGAAGACACAATAATGGTTATTTACAACATCTACAATTAGCTTTACATCATAGTTTTCTTGGTGATGAAACGGACTTTTAAAAAAAGGTTATACACTATGCAAATTTAAAACACGATAGCTAAACTTATTTCGTTTCTAATTAAAAAAAAAAAACTGGGCAATATTTAAAATTAAAAGGCTTCATGGTCCTAATATGGGTATCATTGCATATATATATACATAATCTCATGGACAAAACTTAAGGAAGTTTGATGTGGCCGGTCATCTTATTTTTTGTTGTTTTAAGGAGACAGAGGCAATTTTGCTCACACTTGGTTATATTGTGTGTCTTCAATAAAGATCACTGTGTATGATACCTGCACGTCAACAACACAATAATGCGCATAATGGGTGATGTTCTAGTCCGGTGGAATGGTGCACAGCACGTGGCCCGAGTGTGGAACGGATGGTGATGAATAGGTTGCTATCGAGGAATGGTTTGCTTTTATGGTGGTTGCTCGAGTGTCTATATAGACACTTTTATCTTCTTCTTCTGTATAAAGCTGAAAACATATCCATGTACAATCTAGAAGATCATTCCACAAAATTTCAGCGATAGACGGCGCCAAGGGGATGAAGATATAATTTGGTTTATTGTGCCGACCATTCATAGGTAGATCCATTATCACTTTCTACTCCTTCTTCTTTTTCCATACACTATTTGTACGTTTTCTCTCTATAGATAGTTTATTTGAACATTTTTGGAGACAAGATGCCATCTCTAACTGTATGTATCTTTTAAGTGTTATAACATCAACATGTTTCAATAAATAATATCTAAATAGTATTTATAAGGTTATCCCAAAAGTTAGTAAACATATTATGATTAATAATTTGCAAGTGTTCACGAACTCTTTAGGGACAACCTTGGTAATATTGGTAACCTTGATAAAATTATAACAGTATTATTATAAAAGGATGATTTAATCTCTGATGTTCTATATCAAGGGTGGCCAATCATCAGGTGGGCCAAGTTTCAGAATTACAAGGTTGTCCCAAAAGTTCGTAAACACTTGCAAAAAAGTAAATCATAATATGTTTATGAAATTTTGGGACAACTTTATAAATATTTTTACCAAGAATTCTATTCAAGTGGCGGATATATAAGTATAAACTGTCAAATACAATATTAGAGCTATATGGTAGCTTAAACTGGCGAAACTGCTGGGAGGGTTTACCACTGATGAGGTAGGTACTCCCAATACTCTGCTCATTGCAGCAATAGCAAGATAGAAAATTATTTGTTTTTTTGAATAAAAAAATAAAATTTACGATAAAACAGTTTCGATTTGTGAATGTTGCTACCGTACTTATAGACCTTGTAGTTAAAAAAAAAAAGAAAAAAAAAAACGAACTACACCAATACCTCGCTTTGCGTCGTTTCGTTTTGCGTTTTTTTTTCGAAGTTGAGTCGCTGCTTAATTTTTACTGATTTTCACTCTGCGTTGTTAGATTTTCGAAGTTGCGTTGTTTTGGATTCGAGTCTTTAATTTTTTTTTTCCCTCAAATTTGGCAACACCTTTATTTTTGATTACGCCTTCACATATTTTCACTTTGCGACGTTTCAATTTGCGTCGTGTTTTTTTGGAACGTAACCCCGACGCAAAGCGAGGTATGGGTGTACTCTTCTTATTAGGTGTGTAAACATCATCTGCTATAATTAATTATTAAAAATAAATTAGGCATATCCTGTCCATTAACATGAGCGTTTTTTTAGACGGTAGAACGCCATCTAGTGGAACAGAAATAAACTAAATGTTGATTTAACCTGTTCCTTGATATTTGACCAACCCATTTTCTTGATAAACCAAGAAAAGCCAACTACGAACGCTTTTCGGGCTGTTGGTCCTCATCAGCGTGGTGCAGACTGTACCTCAACGACCAAAGATATTTTCACATAATTAATTATAAAAATAAAAAATTCTATTTTAAAAAAAGTTCCTCATATATATAAAAAAAGATAGAATTAATATAGAGGAAAATATATATACATTATATCTATTTTTTGTCTTCCCAAAATTCCCTGATCATATTTTTCCCCGATTAAAATTTTCCTTTGGAAGATTTAAATATGCGTGATGGGCTCGAACCAGTTTTTATTTCGTGTCGACTTGGATGATTCTGTAGGTTGAGTAGGGTCTTCAAGTTAGCGCCATCTACTGCTGAAAATTACAACTACTTTTTATTTCATTTAATTTTTATTCATTGCAATATAAGTTCTGTATAAATACATTTATGGACAAAACTTAAGAAAATTGTACCTTTCAGCATGTATATCGGGATTCAGACAATAACTCTGAAAGATATTTGATACACAGTGAACTTTATTAAAGACATACAAGATAACCAAGTGTGAAAAAATTGTTCTTTGTTTCCTTCAAAAAAAAAAAAGTAAATAGATGACCAGCGATATCAAAGACTTTCAACTCTTTAAATTTTGTCCATGAATGTATTCTGATCTCTCTATATTCAGACGCGCTCACCGCTACGACAATCCCCAACTATGTTCTTAATCGCTTTTATAAAAATTATAAATTCATTCCTCTTTGTGAAAAAATAGTACAAATGTGAAATTGTACTGGGATAAGGTAAATAATTCGAACTGTATAGAAATATTTTTTTTTCTTCACAAGATGCAACAATTTACTCAATAGTCTACTTCTTCACTGTGTTCTATGCACAAAAAAACGATCTCAACTTTTGTACATAGATATTCTTTCCTTTTCTTCTTTTTCTCTTTTCTGAGCGAGGATTCAGTTTCTTCCCCTGCTTCTCATTTCTTTTTAGATTCATTTCTAACAGGAGAATCGTCTGTATAAGACGGAATGTCTTAATAAAGGCTTATGTGTGTGAGGTAAATAAATTAAGAAAAAAGGAATTTCCTTAAGAGGTACAACTTTCAGTTTCACGATAATGAGATGGCTTTTTTCCTAATTTATTTCTCTTTGTTTCAAAGATTTTAAAAAATTCACTAGGTAAACAATAAGTTCAGGTGACGCTAAGCAAGAGAATATGTTTTATACTTTCAAGTGTAGTATATAAATAGAAATAATCGGATGTTAAGGAGGGATTTCTTTGTTATGGGGGATGTATAAAAATGTAACTGTTTATATTACTGGGACAGTCAGAGGACTGTGGGACCCTCAGATATGGACCACACACTATTGGGGTCCATGGCCGCACCTCGCACCGGATGTCGTTCATCACCCAATGATGATAACGGAATTTATGTCGTCTGCTGCAGATATCCCCACCCACCCACTCTACTGGTCGTCTTCTGCCCGCTTTATCCACACTGGATTCCTCATAACACGCCATCACAATATATACGTGTATGAAAGACACATCAACCATTAAACCAATCCTTTACATCATTGTTCAGCTTGATATGAAACATTGTCAATTTGGACTATGTCTTTTAGCTAGATGATTTCACACATCCTTCTCTCCCCATGGATACAACCAAGTCGTAGCTGCCCCTGTACTGATGAGGGTCATTGCCCGAATACGTCAGGTACAAATTATTTTTCACCGATTTTTTAAATAATATTTGTTTTATATTAATATATATTTATATCCATAGAAGCATCGGGCGCCTCTCCCGTCAAAATAAACGTCAAAACCTGACGCCATCTATTGACCGTCGCCGCAAACTAGCGGCCTCGGGTCGGTGACAAAGCCACAACATCAGCTTTGGCAAATTGAGAAGCGTCCACCTAGAGACCATGGTTTCGGGCTAATGGCCCTCGTCAGCCTAGGGCGGACTTTATTCCATGAGATCCACACGG
>CP092864.1:32358468-32371478 GCA_030710605.1 Cordylochernes scorpioides
GATCTAATGGAATCTTCACAATCTACCAAAGAGGTGTTTTGCTGGCAAGGGTGTCTGGCGTCAGGTTTTGACGTTTATTTTGACGGGAGAGGCGCCCAATGCTTCTATGGATCAATTTCCCCCCCGGCAAATTTTCCATCTATATATTTATATATGTAGATTCCTGTAAGTTATGGAAGAAGGAAGAAAAAAAACACAAAGAAAAATATACATATGCATATAGTCTATGTTGTTTGTCTATGTGTAAAATATCATTCGACAACTTCAATCGACAACTGAAACATTATACACTGCGTGACATTGAAAATGGAACATCAAGAAATAGTGGCCAGAAAGTGATGAAACTCGGCAGACAGAGAGAGAGACAGGGACGAACAATAAGTGATCTTTATTTCAAAATGATAGTCATAATACAGAGCGAGAACGGCGTCGGCTTAGTAGCAAGTAGGACCACCGCGGACGGCGATGCACGCAGCAACACGTCTAGGTAGAGAGTCAATCAGAGTACGGATGGCGTCCTGAGGGATGGCTCTCCATTCCCTCTCAACCATTTGCCACAGTTCGTCTTCTGAACGCGGCTGTGGCAAGGCATGCAAACGGCGTCCAATGATGTCCCAGACGTGCTCGATTGGTGAGAGATCAGGAGAGTACGGTGGCCAGAGAAGCATCTGTACATCTTGCAGAGCTTGTTGGCTAATGCGAGCAGTGTGCGGTCGGGCGTTATCCTGCTGATAAAGGGCATTGGGTACCCCCTGAAGGTAGGGGAGTGTCACCGGTCGCAGCACATCATCAACGTATCGTTGGGCCGTCATAGTGCCCTGAATACGAAGTAAAGGTAACCTGGAATCATACGCGATTGCGCCCCAAACCATGATTCCATGTTGTCGCACGGTGGGGCGTTCCACAATTGCTGCCGGATTGGACCTTTCTCCACGTCGACGCCACACGCGTACACGGCGACTATCATTGGACAAGCAGAAACGCGACTCATCTGAGAACACGACCCTGTGCCATTCCGTCATCCACGTCGATCTAGCCCGGCACCATTCCAAACGTTGGCGCCTATTCGGTGGGGTCAATGGCAGTCTTCTTAGCGGACGGCATGAGTGCAAGCCATTAGCAACCAATCGACGGGAAATGGTTCTGGTCGAGATGGAATGATCTAGGGTGTCTTGCACATGTTGCAGGATGGCGGTACAAGTGGCTTGTGGGACGCCACTGCTTGTCGAAGGATACGCCGATCCACACGTGCTGACGTCACTCTGGTTGCACCGACATTCCTATAAATTGCCACATTTCCTTGTTCCAACCATCTTCTCCACAGTCGGTGCACCGTGGACGCACCAAGGTGTGTATCAGCTGCGATTTGACGTATGGACCAACCTGCCCTTTTCAGTCCAATCACCATGCCCCTCGTAAAAGCGTCTGTCTGCTTGAACTGCCTCCGTTTACGATGACCTGGCATTCTCTGTTATTACACGTGTCTTTTGACACAAGAACAAAATTTCTACAATGATTTTCCTTGAAGAAATAACGACACGAATACTGTCCTTTCTGCAAGTTCCTTCCCTTATATCTTACTCCATGTGCGCACGAGAGCTGCGCATTTTATATCATTTGCATAACTCGGTTAGGCGCGTCTACCCTGAAATTTGCATAATTTTCTGGCCACTATTTCTTGGTGTTCCATTTTCAATGTCACGCAGTGTAATTTGAAGGTAAAACAAAAATAGATCTAATTGTGTAAGAGAGGAATCGAATTAAAATTATAGAAACAATTTACAAGTTTAAAAATTAGAATTTTAAAGGTAATTTATATTTTAATGTGGAAAAAATAATATAATACACATACACACCCATATATTTCTTGATTTCTCACGAAGCTTCTGGGATCAACATATTTTTGGTCGTAGAGATACAGCTTGCACCACGCTGACGAGGGCCAACAGTCCGAAACGCGTTCGTGGATGGCTTTTCTTGATTTAACAAGAAAATGGGATGGCCAAATATCAGGGAACATGTTAAATCAACATTTAGTTGATTTCTGTTCCACTAGATGGCGCTCTGTCATCTAAAAAGTTCATGTGAACATTGTCAGGATATGCCGTTTATTGATATAAATATATTTTATTAAGGTGTATGTACAAGGGTCACTCCAAAGGTTTTTGCAATCAATATTAAATAATTAAAATATTTAGCCGACTCTGGTGTCCAATTAGTCACTCATCCACCATATTCACCAGACCTAGCACCTTGTGACTTTTTTTATTTCCATAAGTTAGGTTATTGTTAAAAGGGATAAATTTTGACAATGATGAAGAAGCACTACAAGCCTTTATCAATCCCGTAAATTTCCATCCCCGAAGATGACTGGTGTAAGTGTTTCGATAATTGGTTTTCAAGGATGAAATCTTGCATAGGTGTTAAGGGTGAATACTTTGTGAAACTCGGAAAATTTGAAAGTTTCAGCTTTAAACTAAAATAAGTCATTTCAAAAACTTTTCGAGTGACCCTTGTATATATAACGATCTCTTTTTAAAAAGAGAGATTCAATGAAAACCCGACACAAATAGAATTGCTCTTCGGACGTAGAACAACCTAGACCAGGGGTGGTCAAACTGCGGCTTGTGAGCCACATGCGGCTCTTTGGATGTGAAGCTGCTGTTCTTTATATAGTTCCTTACGTAAATATTATTTATGTGAGTACTATTAATTGTTGGCAAGAAAAATTTTGTGGCTCTTTAAAAACTTTGAAAATTTTGTAAATTGTAATTTTTGACTCTTCCGACTCAAAAGTTTGCCGATCACTGAACTAAACAAATGGCGTCCTCTCACCAGAAGATCTACCAAGAAGTAAAACTAATCAAACTAAGGAAGAGGAAGCAAGGAAGTTGATAAATATATAAGAGGGTGGACACTGGAAATGCGTCGGACCTGGAGGCTGTTGTTAGGTGCTGCGCTGCCTGGAGTATAGGAGCTCCATCTATGCTTCCTTCCTGTGGTGAATCTGTATAAGACCGGTGGTCTTAATAAAGCTTTGTGTGTATGTGATAAACATAAGATAGAGATAGAGAGGATTAAAAAATAAGAATGGATATCAATAGAGAAAACTGCTATTATTAAAATGACTTATTAAACATGAAGGATGAATTCGTAGCCTTTTAAGTTTGCGTATTATTTATTATTAATAGCAAGGATACAAAACAAACTTAGTATATATGAAACAAAGAACAATAATTATTATATACAATAGATCATTTTTAATCACGAGAGCTCATCTATAGCTATTGCTACTCTGTGTAATATTGGGGTCGGTGGAAGGATGGTCTAAACTGTTGGTTTTCGACCGCTACGACCCGGATTCGATTTCCGTATTGGGCACTTTTTTTCTGATAAAAAAAAATGCCCCAATGGCCCCCGATTCTTGCAAAAGTCCAACCCCACCAGCGAGTGCAAGTAACCAACGGAGCTCTGGCACAATACTAAGTGCAAAGTCGAACTGCTCTTCTCATGTGTAGATATGTGGTGCACTTACAGTAAGAGCAGTCGTCTAATTCTACCCACCATGATTATCATGGCCTGTACCACGTGTATTAGGGATAAGAAAAAAAAAGCTCGGTGAAATATTCCAACAAAAAGAGCGTATGATAAGTTATAAAAGTATAAGACAACTGACAAAGTCTCTCAATGAAAGCACCACGCGGTAGCTGGCTACAACGGCAACTTATCATCGTCTGATAAGGTTGTGAAAGATCGTCTGGAGTACGTTTCTCCCGCCATTGAAATTTTCTTTTGATAATGATAATCATATCCCTATTGGGTAATTCAGGCTTACAAAACAATCCTATTGAACTGGGTTCATAACTTGTCAAATATTCTCCACCTTGTCGATTATTTGATATCCAAAAAAAAAAAAAGAAATATGAATTAGCTCAACTTTCCAATAATTACTGGAAAACTTATAAATACTACACACTTACTTTCACGAGTATGATCAAATCATTTTTCTAAAATAGATGAAATAATGATAAAGCATTTCAAATAATTTTATAATTCTATCGTATTTGATGCTAAAACAAAAATATATATATTTAAAAGTGTTTAAAGTTGCAATGCTATTTTTTTTTTAACTTGCACGATATGAACTCATAGACAAAACTTAAGGCAGTGAAAAGTCTTTGATATCACCGGTCATTTATTATTTTATTTTTTAAAGGAGAATAACACTTGGTTATCTCGTATGTCTATAATAAAGGTCACTGTGTATCAAATATCTTTCAGAGTTATTGTCTGAATCCCGATATACATTCTAAAAGGTACAACTTCCATAAGTTTTGTTCATGAGTGTAATTAAAAAGAAAGTAAGGTTAAAAAATGTTTATAATTTTCAGTGTTAGAAGGCGCTAAGTTTAGCCATATTTATCTAGCTTCTATTGACGACCCCAGAACCCATTCAGTAGATAACAGAATCCATTTTGTAAGACACCAAACTTCAAATGAAGCACAGGGTGAAACACGCGCTTCCTTCTTTAAAAAAAAACCTTCTCAAGGAATGAAAAGGTCAAGATCAAAATTTACGTTTGAATAAACCCACAATCAATTACTCACCCACCCTATTGTACCTGGGGAACAATGACAATTCCGGTCTATGCAAATTGTGGGTTTCTATTCACATATGCAAAATGGCCTTGAAAATATAAAGGGAGCATTTTTCTGACTTTGTCTAAAGAAGAAGGAGGGAACTGTAAGCTGAGTTTTTAAACATTAAACTATATTACGATGCACTAGCGCGCCATCTGTTGTGAAAATTAGAGACTATTTTAGAGGTGTAAGATTCTTTTTGAAATTAAACAATTTCTACTGCCCTTACTGCAATGGAAAAATTAATAGGAGGGCCTGGCTCATCAGTGGTGAACCCTCCCAGCGGTTTCGCCAGTTTAATATTGCCCTATCTCACTAAAAATTATGAACATTTTCAACAATAATTTGGCGAAACAGCTTGGAGGGTTAACCACTGATGAGTCATACCCTACCTTTTTCAATTTTTTTTTATTCATTACTAGATATATAAAGATGACTGCAGATATAAATTTTAGTCATCTAATTTTTTTAAAAAATTATCGTTAAAATTTTTCATAAATTTCATTGAACTAGATTGTCCAAAAAGTGATTTCCTTTAATGATCAAGTAAGTGGCTATATATATAATATATAACATACATACCAATACCGGTAAATATCTTGTACCCATTTTTAAAATAAATAAAAAACTTTCTGGAAGAAAGACCCTTTCCAACCATGATAAATCTCTCCACTTACAGTAGACAGATCGCGTGCACAAGGACAACTTTTATTATAGGTGATTGCACTTGATAAACAGCAATCATCCGTTTGCACAATTATGGCTACATTTATTCCACCGAAACTACTTGTAGTTCATTTTTTGTGCTCTGTGGTTTAAAAATAGTTTTTTCTACCCCTTTAGGGGGATATATCTACTATATTAAAGGGGGAAATTACTGTAGATCAGGTTAGTAGTATGACTTAGGAATCTACATCGCGGACTTACATAGACCTCCGTGCCGACACTACAGACTTCCACAGACCTCCGTGCCGACACTAAAGATTTCCACAGACCTCCGTGCCGACACTACAGACTTCCACAGACCTCCGTTCCCGCACTACAGACTTCCACAGACCTCCGTGACGCACTACAGACCTCCGTGCCGACACTACAGACCTCCGTACCGACACTACATACCTCCGTGCCGACACTACAGACTTCCACAGACCTCCGTGCCGACACTACAGACTTCCACAGACCTCCGTGCCGACACTACAGACCTCCGTACCGACACTACATACCTCCGTGCCGACACTACAGACTTCCACAGACCTCCGTGCCGACACTACAGACTTCCACAGACCTCCGTGCCGACACTACTGACTTCCACAGACCTCCGTGCCGACACTACAGACCTCCGTACCGACACTACATACCTCCGTGCCGACGCTACATACCTCCGTGCCGACACTACATACCTCCGTGCCGACACTACAGACTTCCACAGACCTCCGTGCCGACACTACAGACTTCCACAGACCTCCGTGCCGACACTACAGACTTCCACAGACCTCCGTGCCGACACTACAGACTTCCACAGACCTCCGTGCCGACACTACAGACTTCCACAGACCTCCGTGCCGACACTACAGACTTCCACAGACCTCCGTGCCGACACTACAGACCTCCGTACCGACACTACATACCTCCGTGCCGACGCTACAGACCTCCGTACCGACACTACATACCTCCGTGCCGACACTACAGACCTCCGTACCGACACTACATACCTCCGTGCCGACGCTACATACCTCCGTGCCGACACTACAGACTTCCACAGACCTCCGTGCCGACACTACATACCTCCGTGCCGACGCTACATACCTCCGTACCGACACTACATACCTCCGTGCCGACGCTACATACCTCCGTGCCGACACTACAGACTTCCACAGACCTCCGTGACGCACTACAGACCTCCGCGACGCACTACAGACCTCTGTGCCGACACTACAGACCTCCGTACCGACACTACATACCTCCGTGCCGACACTACTGACTTTCACAGACCACCATGCCGACCCGGCGGACTTTCACAAGCCGACCCAAGGTCTCGGACCCAGCCAAGGCCACGCCCGGCAACAAACGACGTCACCTCGAGGAAAACACGGCGACAATCCGGGTCGGGCGACTTGTCCCGGAACCTGACATCCCTAAGAACATCGCAGACTAGATCTTACAGCTGATTACATTCAGGTCAAAGAAGAAAACATCTTTTGCAGCACATTAGTTTTCACAATGAATTTTTTAAACAACCTATGAAAACAAATAACCCATATCACAGCTACAAATAGAAGCGATAACTCAGGACTTCAAAGCATACCATTTTCTAATCCCATAATTCTATTATATTATGATACATTAGCGCGCCATCTGTTATGAAAATTCGAAACTATTATAGACGCGTATGATTCTTTTTTAAAATTAAGCAATTTTTATAAATTATTTAAATTTTTAAAAAGAATCATACACGTCTATAATAGTTTCGAATTTTAATAATTCAATTAATAAATCTACTTCTATTATTGTAATGTGTCAGAAAAGTGGGACTATATCGGGAAAGCATCCTCCTTGTTGGGTTTCGCCATTAAACTCTAGATCATCTCAACTATTGTATTAGAGTTTTGGTTACCACACATTTTGAAACTTGAAGACAATTTCTATAAAAACAATTGAATTTTGAAAATAGACTTTCTATAATTGGAGTTACACTGGGATTACACCAGTAGGATAAATACGTGGTTTGAAAGTTTGGGTTTTAGAGTTATAATAAAAATATATATTTCCCCTTCGCTCTTGAAAAACTTTCCGTTATATACCCAAGGAGATCATCAATTAGTTTTTAAATGTTAGAGTTTGTTGTTGATTAAACTGCAGAAAAGGTTGATTAGAGGCCGACCTGACAAATATTTGATAGGATGAGGGAGTTGTGGGTAGGATAGAGGAGAGGCCGACGGGACAAAGAAGTCGACAGGGCAAGGTAGTTGTGGACAGGATAGAGGAGAGGCCGACGGGACAAAGAAGTCGACAGGGTGAGGGAGTTGTGGGCAGGATAGAGGAGAGGCCGACGGGACAAAGAAGTCGACAGGGCGAGGTAGTTGTGGGCAGGATAGAGGAGAGGCCGACGGGACAAAGAAGTGGACAGGGCGAGGAAGTTGTGGGCAGGATAGAGGAGAGGCCTAAGGGACAATGAAGTCGACAAGGCGAGGTAGTTGAGGGCAGGATAGAGGAGAGGCCTAAGGGACAAAGAAGTCGACAGGGCGAGGGAGTTGTGGGCAGGATAGAGGAGAGGCCGACGGGACAAAGAAGTCGACAGGGCGAGGGAGTTGTGGGCAGGATAGAGGAGAGGCCGACGGGACAAAGAAGCCGACAGGGCGAGGTAGTTGTAGGCAGGATAGAGGAGAGGCCGACGGGACAAAGAAGTCGACAGGGCGAGGGAGTTGAAGGCAGGATAGAGGAGAGGCCGACGGGACAAAGATAGCCACGGAATGGGTCGAGTTACGCCACCAGTCAAGTAAGAGGTGAAGGGCGGGAGGAAGAAATGCGAGGAATGTGCTGGAAACGTCTACCAGAAATTATCAGCCGCTCGATAAATTTTTCTGCTCCCATCGTGTCCCCTTCTTGGAACTACGTAATGGATACCCACATTTCAGTGATGCTTAAACATATACCAAAAATTACAGAATTGGTCTGACAATATTTTTTTAAAAATGCGTACACGGAAATACAACAACCATATTATAGAATATAACATCTTCTGAATTCATAACTAGAAAAGATCATTTGATGGGTTTTGGGCGCTCTTAGTATTTGAAGCCACAATACAAATAGGTGGGCAACAACTGCTTGAAGCGCATTCAAATCGCAAAGTATTTACCAGGTCTATTAGTATGAAACGCGAAAATGGGCGCCAGAGGCGGCTGTGCAACTTTATTTGAGCCGACGGTGGCGCTGTTGTAGGCGTTTTGTTCTTTGACTCATGTGGCATCAGCATGCGTGCAGTTTTAGAAAAATTCAAATCGTGAAAATTTTCTGGAGCCCGTGGAAAATGGCGATTTCCGAGCCAAAAAATGCCCATTTGCGGGACGTTTTGTTGTTCGCCTTCAACTGGAATAAAAGTGCCACTGAAGCCCACTGAATGCTCGAGGAAGTTTACAGCGACCACCCTCTGAGCAAATCGCAGTGTTACAGGTGGTTTAAAAAATTCCAAAGTGGCGATTTTGAACTTGATAATGAACCACATGGAAAACCGCCCCAAAAGTTCGAGGACGCTGAACTGCAAGCTTTTTTGGATGAGGACAGTACACAAATGCAGGAGAAACTCGCAAAAACAGCTCCAGGTGTCTCAAGGTGCTGTTTCTCTACGTTTAAACAGCCTCGGAATGAACCAAAAGCTTTCCAGATGGGTCCCCCACGAGTTGAGCGAAAGGCAGCAATAACGGCGTCTGGTAACCTGCGAAGGGCTGCTCGCCAGGCATGAAAAGAAGTCATTTTTGCACCGAATCGCAACTTCTGATGAGAAATGGATCCACTTCAGCAATTATACGCGCCAAAAGTCGTGGGGCCTGCCCGGCCAATTTCCAAAACAGACGCCTAGGCCCAATCGCTTCGGAAAAAAGGCAATGCTTTGCTTATGGTGGGACCAGACCGGCCGAGATCCTGAAACCTGGCAAAATGGTCAATACTAGTCGCTACGAACAACAAATGCACAGTTTTAGAGAGGCGTTGAATGAAAAAGACCGGAATGGCGTGAAAAGCACAACAACCTGATACTGCAGCATGACAACGCTCCAGCCCACAACGCTACGGTGGTCAAAAACACCACAAAAGACTTGGGCTGGGAACTCTAACCCCACCCGCCGTACTCACCAGACTAGCGCCGTCGAACTACCACCTTTTCACATCTTTAAGACACGCTCTAAAAAACCAGGAATTTTCGAACTCAGACATACTCCGAAAATGACTTGTTTACTGGTTCGACTCAAAAGGAATAGAAATTTTCTGACAAGGAATTCGAAAATTGCCTGAAAAGTGGTCCGAGTGTATAGCTAATCAGGGCAGTTACTTTGAATAAAAAATCTTTTGTTGTATGGAATTGGTGAACTTTTGAATTCAATGAAAATTTTCGCGTTTCATACTAATAGACCTGGTACAATCATGGACAAACTTATGGAAGTGGTGGTCTATTTTTGAAGGAGACAGAGGTAATATTGTTCATACTTGGTTATCTCGTGTGTCTTCAATAAAGGTCACTGTGTATTAAATATCTTTCAGAGTTATTGTCTATATCCCGATATACATGCTAAAAGGTACAACTTTCTTAAGTTGCGTCTCCGTGAGTGTATACATCAGAAAAACACTTGGACATATCTGGGTATGATATCACAGCGATGGTAATTTTTTTATTTTTTAATAAACCCTTTCAAAAGTGTCTTTTGCTACGGACAGCAGGAAACACAAGCAGACATAAAAATGTTCGAAACAATTCAATAAAGTGCTCGAGCTAGTGGACATTTTCAAGAAATCATTAAAAAATCCGAGTGCACCCTAAGGTTCAAGAAAATTTTCAAGGAATTTGGAATTTAAGAAAGTGTTGAAGTAGATGAAAATTGTAAAGAAAGCGTTGAAATTTCAGAAAACCTTGAAGTAATTTTCAAGACCAACATAAGTCTCTCGGCCACCAATTACATCGCAGGAAGGCAGCTGGATTCCTGTTGATAGCAGAGCTCCAACCTCTGCACTTGCATGAATTCACTTCTTTCACATCTCCCTTGGATTGGATAAATGGTCTACATAAAAGCTCTGTACCAACCTCTGTACTTGCTTGTTCAGTAATTCACTTCTTTCACATCTCCCTTGGATTGAATAAATGGTTTACATAAAACCTCTGTTAAACCTCTGTACTTGCTTGTTCAGTAATTCACTCCTTTCACATCTCCCTTGGATTGAATAAATGGTTTACATACAACCTCTGTTAAACCTCTGTACTTGCTTGTTCAGTAATTCACTCCTTTCACGTCTCCCTCTTGGATTGAATAAATGGTTTACATAAAACCTCTGTGCTTGCTTGTTCAGTAATTCACTCCTTTCACATCTCCCTTGGATTAAATAAATGGTTTACATAAAATGTGCGCGTTGTGTATGTATGTGTCTTTCTCAAGACGTTTCAAATTATAACCAACATAGTCTATCACATTATATTCCCTTACATTTTTTCTTATTTCTGAGTTGAATATCACATTGCTAACAACGCATATGAATCTCTAAATATTGATATATCATTAAAAAACTCCATAGTTTAAATAAATACCATTTTCCACATAAGTAATCGTCCGTTAAGATTATTAATGCCACTATACAAACTCTTCTTTTACTCTAACGTTTAAACATAGAATTTTGCACGTTCCATACATTTGCCATCTGTTAATATATCTTCTATATATATAAAAATCAATGTTTGTATGTTTGTTTTTTTGTTTGTATGTCCGGTATACAAATTCGCAGTAGTTCACTAATTCAAACCAAAATTTCCATACATAGGTAAAAAATACGGGGAAGACGATAGGCTATTTTAAAAAATATATATAAAATCAATTATTAAAACTATATATTCAAATTACTCTACTTAGCTCACGAACAGCGCCCTCTATCAAAGATTAGATTAAATTATGCTGATGCAAACAAATGAATAATGCTAATAACAAACAATTATATAAAAAAATCTTATCTAAATATATATCACTCGGGTAGATATGCACACGGGTCAATCCCGGGGCGAAGCCCGTGTCACCCGTCTAGTCTATATATATAAATTTGAATGTCTGTGTGTGTGTGGTGTCCTCTATGGATTCAAAAACCATACATCCAATCGCCGTGAAAATTTGGGATATTATTAGGCATAACCCCGGAAAGGTTTACGAAAAATAATTTCTTGAATATCTTTAATATCCTTAGAGTTATTTGCAGATTTGTAGCTTTAACTCGCAAGCAGCGCCACCTTGCGACGGAGATAAGCTTAGGTCTGTCCCCCCCCCCCCCCCCCCCCCCGTCCGGCCGCCGGCCGGTCAGTCCAAGTTCCCACCGATCAATCAGAGGGATCAAGAGGTCCTGGCGCGCGGGGGCAGAGTTGGTGACACAGCTGTGCAAAGTAGACAAGAAAAAAGCCTCGCGGGTGACCTCCGGGAACTACGTCCATCTTCCATAAACGACCATGATTTTATTCAACTTATCGAGTATTTTTCAAGGGACCGGGAAAATATGTTCACTAGATAAAACGATGATTTTGTAATGTAGAAAATTAGGAAAGACAAAATTCAGGATGACACGGCACACAGGGACCGGGAAAAAATAATCACTTTATCGAGAGATTCACGACCATGAATTTATTCAACTTATCGAGTATTTTTCAAGGGACCGGGAAAATATGTTCACTAGATAAAACGATGATTTTGTAATGTAGAAAATTATGAAAGACAAAATTCAGGATGACACGGCACACAGGGACCGGGAAAAAATGTTCACTTTATCGAGAGATTCAAATTTACGAGTTTCAAATTATCAAATATATATCTTTTTTCAAATAAGTTTTTAAATAAGAGAATTGTTTTAACAAATGTTCGTTAGACAAACCTTTACTCGGGTAAAACCTCGGGCGAAGCCGGGTACATCCGCTAGTATAATATATAACAAACATTTTATATTTCCCTGAAGTGAATTATTCATCACCCTATAACAGATAAAAAAAAAACCTATACCTAACAAGAGAGGATGTGTACACTCATGGGCAAAACTTAAGGAAGTTATACCTTTTAGCAGATAAATTAGGATTCAGACAATAACTTTGAAAGATATTTAATACCCAGTGACCTTTATTGAAGACACACGAGATAACTAAGTGTGAATAAAATTGCCTCGTCTCCTTCAGAAAAAAATAATAATAATAACAGACAACTAGCGACATTAAAAAGATTTTCCACTTCCTTAAGTTTTGTCCATGAGTGTATATTTTAAAATTT
The DNA here is from genome assembly GCA_030710605.1 of Cordylochernes scorpioides. Classification (NCBI taxonomy): domain Eukaryota; kingdom Metazoa; phylum Arthropoda; class Arachnida; order Pseudoscorpiones; family Chernetidae; genus Cordylochernes; species Cordylochernes scorpioides. Next base: position 32,371,107 of record CP092864.1, read on the forward strand.
AATTTGAAATAAAAAAAAAAGAGCCAGAGTGGGTATCAGATAATGAAATAAGAGACAATGCTCTGCCTATGTTAATAGTTGTAGATAAGACAAAGCTCGCGTGGAGCTATTTAAGGTTACAACAGGATAAATTTAGGATCACAACAGACACCATCTTTCTCTGACCCCAAGTGAAAGTCCCCTGGGCTATAGGCCGCCCCGTTTCCTCAGCCCAGATGTGTCACGGGTCAACCATAGGTGATTGTAGAATGGGTGTAGAAAGATATTTTAGTAGTCCAGGTCTAACTTTTTTTTTTTTTTTTAATCCAAAGTAAACGTGGTACAGGCCATAATAATCATGGTGGGTAGTTAACGACCGCTTTTACTGTAAGT
>CP092864.1:32371578-32391707 GCA_030710605.1 Cordylochernes scorpioides
GTACCACATGTCTACACATGTGAAAATCAGTTCGACTTTTGCTCTACAAGTATGCTAGAGCCTCGTTTGGTTACTTGCACTCACTGTTGGGGTTGAACTTTTGCAAGAATCGGGAGCGATTGCAGCTTTTTTTTTTTTTAATTAGAAAAAAGTGCCTAATGCGGGATTCGATCCCGGGTCGTAGCGGTCGAAAACCAATGGCTTAGACCATTCTTCCACCGACCCCCAGGTCTAACGTTCTTGTATGAAGTACATTGTGTTAAGATGACCATTACTTATTCGAACATTTTGGTATCGAGATCCATCTATCTGACAGATCAAATTGGCGAAACCGCTGAAAGGTCCACCACTGATGAGTTATGCCCTCTCAATATTTTTTTTTTATCGCAGTAAGGACAGTGAATAGTTTGTTTTATTTGTGAAAAGAAAGAATTGAACTTGAGGCTTTATTTCTTAAATTTCTATACATCGCTCTCATACTAAGATCCTCTATCGTTAAGCATTGTATTTACTCTAAAGGATCACATTCTTCAGTTCTGTTTTCTCTTGTACGTGACGTTGTACTGTACGAAAACGGTATTTTGCCAAGTCGGTTATTCAGTAGTGTCAGTAGGATCAATAAAATAATGTTGTAGATCTGTATAAATCTGTAAATACTAGAGAGAATTGTCACGGGTGTTTAACCATTTTTATAAATATATTTATGATTATCTTTCTAACCTGAAAGGATCAGGTTTCTAATATATCTTTTTTTTTCTCTCTTTTTTTTTTTGTAATTATTTTTTTTTCTTGTTTAATATGTTTACAACTGTTTCTGTTTAAAAATGTAAATCTCAATGTAATTATCCCTAGCCGGATTATCGCGTTTTGTGTGTTGAGAAATATATAAAAAAAAAGAAATTATAAAAAAATTTAAAGATTAAATATAAAATTATTCATATTGAGGTATAAATAAATATCTAGATTATATAAATACAGTAATATCAGCAATAGAAAATCAAATAAGATAATTAACGAATAAATAATGTGAAAATTATAAATCAAAAGAAATTTTTAAAAAAGTCCAATGTTTACCTCTGTCGATTGTTCATGCGCATGCGTGCTTGGATACCATTGTTGGTTAACGTTCCCTAGTCTTGTCTTTATTTAAAGTCAATGTTTTAAGAAATAATTTGTTTATTGTGGTACACAACTAGGTACTGTGAAGTTGTTTGTTGTTTCCTAAGATTGCTGAAGTATATCGCGGCGACAAGATATTGTGTAGAGGGAGTTGTGCGGAACGAGATGTACAAAGCTGCATATAGGCCTAACAATAGCCACATTGATCGGGAAGACCATAAATCTTACTACAGCCCAATAAAACCAGAGACCTCATGTGGGTCAAAAACGATAAAAATCTTCATAAATTCCAATCTTGTAGTCTTTTTTTTTTTTTTTTTTTTTATTGTAGGGATGTTTACGATGGAGCTAGAATTACCTAGAAGGTCAAGTATGGCCCCCTTCTCTAGCCTCACATCACTTTGGTAATCTCACACTGTTATGGAATGTTGGGGGAGATTTCAACACTTCGAACGGATTTTCCCCCATTTGTCAATAACATAAAAGATTTTCTCTATTCTCTTTTTGTGTGTGTGTGAATATTTCAAGACGTCTAGATGAGCTATTAGCTTGCATAGAATATATGTAAATATGTAAAAATATACTTAACATATTTTTCTATTAAGAGAAAGCATTTTTGTAGTATTTTCATATATTTCAATCATACATTGTTGTAATATGAGACATTAGCGCGCCATCTGTTATGAAAATTCGAAACTATTATAGACGCGTATGATTCTTTTAAAAATTAAACAATTTTCTCTACTGCCCTTACTGCAATGAAAAAAATTAATGGGAGGACCTGGCTCATCAAGCTAGATTAACCTGGCGAAACCGCTGGGAGGGTTCAACACTGATGAGACAGGCCTTCCTATTACTTTTTTCATTACAGTAAGGGCAATAAAAATTGTTTAATTTTAAAAAGAATCATACGCGTCTATAATAGTTTCTAATTCTAATACATTGGGTACCAGGTTTCGATTTGGCAGGTAGTTCGTCCTTGTAATTTCTCCTCATGCATGTCCTGCGTCTTTCTATGCGTGTTTTGACTGTAATAACGAATAAATAAGGGAATCACAAAGATATCTCTTCCAAATATATCCAAGGTTTATTTATCATTCTCCTATTTTCAAAAATAAATAATCAAGATGTAAACAATAGAAAAATGTTACAATATCCTACTAATATTCAATCTTTATCTATTTGTTGCGGAATATAGCGGAATCCACAGGTTGAATACGTCTTGTTATTGATCGGATTTATTTTTGTTTCATGGAGGTCGGTGGAGGAATGATATAAACTGCCGATCTCTGACAGTCATAACCGGGGATCAAATCCCTCATTGGACACTTTTTTCTGAATAAAAAATTGCTCCAATTGCTGCCAATACTTGTAAAAATTAAATGTCAGAAACAAGTGTAAACATTACACACAATAAATGTGAATCTCCTGGTTATAAATTAAAACAATGTAACAGAGAGAGGTTTCTGGAGTTGAGTTTCTTTTCATTTTATCAGTGAAAACCTAGTACAGAACTTTTGTACTCCTGTAGAACGATGGAAATACCTGAAAGATTGAGATTGCATTAATGAAATGAACATAAACTCATCTCCAGAAAGCTGTTGTATTATTTTAAAGTGTAAATTTTGATAGAGATTTATATTACATATGGCATTTAAAATGTCAGACATGACTAGATCCTACAGGAACTGCAATAACTGTCACAACATCCTACTCACTTCGGACCATATATACAGTTTCCCGGCCATCCTTGCAGCCCTCTATATGGCAGACATCAATCCAGAAGAGGACATCCATACGGACAAGGTACCTCAGTTGGCTGGTATTGTGATCAGGGTGCATGGACAGATCTGATCTGCTCCATGGACAAGACAACACCACTATTTAAAATGTCTTCACAATTCATTTTTATATATCTTACATCACGTTTTATATTTGTATTATGAAGGAAGGAAATGATTGCAGGTTGTTTGAAAACGAAGTGAAAGAGAGCAGACGGGCGTGTTGGATGGAGTCAGACGACAATAGACAATTATGTCATAAATTTATCCCGTTGATAACATCGTCTCACAAGGGGAAGTGAGAAAGAACACAAGGAAAACATGGCGTCCATCGTATAAAGTAGGAAGACAAAATGCATCTACTAAATTTATTCAGTGCTTACGAAGTCAAAAGGAATTTTCGTTCTCTAGGAAGATTTGCATATCAAATTCTTCCTCGCTCCACTCAACATAACTTCTGGAAAAACATTGGTTTCAGCACGCCTTTTTAAGAAGCAATATATGTAAATAGGCGCTGTATATGTAAATATGTCTTTTTATTTATTCCAAGAGGTTAATGTTATACAAGACCATGATTGCCATGAGAGAATGTGTCTGAAACTGTAAAGGCATCACAATCACTATGGTGAATATATCTTCACAGTTTTTACTGAATAAATATTCTCCTGAATAAACCATCAAGGACTGACTAGGTATGCAAATAAAACTACAGTAGTTAAAGTGAGTGACATAGATTAAACTGAAAAAATAAATGTGATGAACATTGCCCTTTCAATAGTTTCAGCTTATATTGTAGAAGTTAGTGTTTGTCGAAATTTGTCTTTATATATTTTTATTCATCGTTTATAATTATTAAGATGAAAATTTTCCCTTTTTAACCTATTTAATAATGAAAAATAAGCAAAAATAGAAAAGGTGTTGTTATTAAAAACATAAAAGGCGCATCCTGACCACTCGCATGAAGGCTCTTCCATCTAAAATGTTCATGTGAATGGTCAGGCCTTTTATGTTTTTAATATCTAAAAATGTCGAAAATGCAAAATATTTATAGAAAATAGAATGTAGATATTTTTTTCTTCTTTGCATTTAGAAAAAAAAAAAACTCCTTTTATTACTAAAGGTTCTAGATAGCTACATATTTGTTCAATTCTAGGATGAATATGTTTTGTCTTATCAAAGTTTTTCTTTAGTTTTTTAAAATATGAAAATTCTTAACACAGAATTTAAATTTATGTTAAATGGTTTCACTTCTTATCTATAGATGAGGTTCTAATGTCATATCTTTAATTTATTGGTCGTTTTGATTTTTTTTACTTCATTTCGTCCTTCCTTGAACCTTTTGATCACTTCTTGTAAGCGAAAAATATTGTCACACACGGCCTCCTTTATATATTAAAAAAAAAAACTATTTAACTGCGTTGGTTTATTAAAAAATGTGTTTTTACTTCTACTGTAATGGATAATGAATAAAAGAGTCGGTGAACGAGTGGGTAACACCCTCGATTACCGACAGTCATGAACCAGGATCAAATCCCGCGTTAATATTTTGTTTAATATATGAATAACCTTCACATGTTATTCATTGTTGAAAATATCATTAACTAAGTTGCTCTTTTTGAGCGGTACCTAATAAGTTGATTTTGGAACAAGGGTAATATATAGGAGTTGATCTGACTTATCAGTAGGGGGTACGTTTTTGATAGGCTATCCCGTCCTGCAGTACGTAGCAGAAAATACTGATAAAAATATTGATGCGTGTAGAAGTTCAATGTTATCCAGATAGTTTAAGCTGGCACGCCCGGGATAGAGAGAAGGGAAGAATATCCCGATAGTAAACGATAGAAAATTTCACTTTCAACATTAATTTCAAGTGTTGTCGCTAACTGGCGATTCTATGATGCTACTACTGTGAAGTCAAGAAGAGTTGATGATGCGAGGTGAACGACTTGATGGAAAAAACGCCGCTGGTGTTGGCCCGGCGTCGACAACCAAGCTGGATGACTCAGCTGTCCGTCAGCACCTTGTTTGCTCTGCTCTGGACGCAGTCTCCAACTCTCTTCTTCTACGCTCCTCTACTCTCCTATCTACTTACTATGTTTTATTCTTTGATCTCTTCTATTCTACTTTACCTCTTCTATCGGATCTCTTCTTATATCTCCTTTTCTCTCTTTTTTATTTCCTCTACACCTGTTATTATCTCCTCTAATAGCTGCTCTATGTTTTATTCTTGTCTATAATCCTTTGATCCCTTTATTCTACTTCCTCTATCTGATCTCATCTTTTTATCTACTCTCTTTTTATTTCCTCTACAATTTTTCCGATCTCCTCTAATAGCTTCTCTATGTTTTATTTTTGTATATTATCCTTTTTTACCCTTTATATTCTCTTTCACCTCTTCTATCTGATCTCTTCTTATATCTCCTTTTCTCTCTTTTGACTTCCTCTACACCTGTTCCGATCTCCTCTAATAGCTGCTCTATGTTTTATTCTTGTCTACTATCCTTTGATGCCCTCTATTTTCTTTCACCTTTTCTATCTGATCTCTTCTTATATCTACTTTGCTCTCCTTCCTCTACATCTGTTCTGATCTCTTCTAAGAAGCTGCTCTTTATTATTTTATTCTTGTCATTACCCTCTACTCTCCTCTGATCTCCTATGTCTCCTCTTTATATTATTTTAACTCCTCTAAAATTCTCTGACATCATCTAATATAGTTTACAGAGAATCAGAATATATAAATATTAAAATTAATAATCTCTTAATGAAATATTAAATATTTTGCTACAATATTATTGTCAGTCTTGTATTGAGATGACTATAGACAGTCGTTACTTTGAAATGACGAGTTTAAACTATGTATATTAAAATCAAAGTAGGCATATCCAGACCAGGAGCACATGTGCTTTTCAGAAGGCAGAGCGCCATCTGGTGGAACAGAAATCAACTAAACATTAATTAAGCCTGTTCCCTGATATTTAGCCAACCCAATTTCTTGATAAATCAAGAAAAGCCATCCACCAACGCGTTTCGCGCTGTTGGCGCTCGTCAGCGTAGAGCAGGCTGTACCACTTGCGTGATACGCTTAACACATGAAATTCTGCCTTCTGAAAATCACATGTGCCCCTGATCAGGATATGCCTACTTTGTTTTCAAACTATATATATAAATAATATAATAAATATTTTCTCTATTCTTCAATAACCCTATCTCTTACTTTCTAGAACTGACATTCATTCTAGCGATATGAAAATGGCATGGCATGGGTTCAAGGCCCATGTGGGACATCTTTTTACTAAGAAATAAAGACGCCAGGGTCTGATGGAGTCTTGCATAAGTTCATGGCTTACACTTCTTACCACGAAAAGAGGTCAAGGCATTCATTGGACTTGTGCTTGCGTGCGGAACCATACCTTAGGTAGATTACGGTCGAGATAAGATCTACTTTCACGCGATAGCCATGTCATCTGTCTGACGGCTTGTTTGTATTGTGGAACCAACCACAGGTCGATCTTCCACCTTTCACACTTCTCTTCACATAAACACACACATGTTTCTGATCTGAATTACAATAGAAGGAATCACCAGATACCATTGCTATGAAGAGATAAAAACTAACGGCCTCGAATTTCTTTATTGAAAAGGTATAAGCTTGGCGAGCTTTCGGACAATAACGTCCTTTAAGAGGCTGAATACACCTGTTGAAGGATATTATTGTCCTAAAACTCGCCAAGCCTATACCTTTTCTATATCTTTCTATCAATGTTCCCATCGGTTGTTGAACACATTCTCAGAACTTCCTGAGGGATAGTTTGCTGTATTATTTCCTTCCATGAACATCACTAGAAACAAGGTCATTAGAACTGTGTTCTCAAGTGTCGGATGCTCTTGTTGTATCATCATAATACGAACTTGGGAAGAGAAATGTGCTGGTTTTCTCTTGCTTTACACATCGAAGGACTACAGCCATTACCGTTCTTTCAACTTTGCTTGGAGCTATCTGGTCCAGAACCTTGTCTATATCGGTCATCTTCAGCTTCTAACCAGTAATGCCAAAGAGAGCTTCTCCCCTCTATCATGGCTAAATATTTTTTGTACTATGATCCTTAATGTTCTAGCGACCATGTCTCTTTAGCGACTACTTAGTAGCTACTTAAAAAAAAAACACCAAAATTATTCTTATTTAAAATATTTTTTAACTGATTAAATACCATGTTTCAATGAAGACACCTCTATTTTTGGTCCCTTGTAGTAATGCTTAAAAATATTTACGTTATATCATTAAAATTAAGTATTTTGTATTCAAAATAAATTTAAAATCCTATATATCTACAAACGACCATTTCCACAAATTCATTTCCCAAAACGCCGGCTCTGCAAATTCAGAAAGCCCAGTTAAATCCCATGATTCTAGGGTAAGTATTTCATCAGTCTGGGGTGGTTTCAAAATGATGAAGGCTCACAAATCATTCGATCTAAGAAAAGGTGGATTGCTGGTGAAATGACAAATTTACGGCAAGAACTTTGACTGAAACAAAACAGTTTTGAAAAAAAAAATGAAGAAAGGTTCTATTAAGGCCATTCCAATCCTGTTCTAAAGAATATATATACGACAATACCCCATGTATCTGAATACACACAGTACGAGTCTAATATCTTTATTTAGTTGTGTTCATATTCTCTTTAATAAGTGTTTCTTCTTCCCCGGTCCCAAGCTCGGATGAAAAAGGAGGAGGGAGAGCAGTAACAAGCTCACTAAAAAACCTGGACTCAGCTGGCCCGGCTGATAGTACCCTGTAAGGGCTCCTAATCCAGGAATACAGGATGAGCAGCGTTTGTACTCCATGTTAAGGCGACTGCACATGGCGTCTGTTCCTCATGTCAGAGGCGGCCATTTCTTTTGGAGCTAAGTCGGCCTATCACTGAGTAGTGCTCCCAGTCTTAATGACAAAGGCAGACGCATTCTACTTCACCCAGTCATGATGGTTGTCAAGCTTTACAAGCTTGATACCCTAATATGATTGAGTGGAGATAAGAAAGAATAAGTGTTTTTACTCTATTTCAAAACTTCGATGGTGGATTCTTGTCTAGTGATTAATACCTCAGATTAACGAAAACCCGGGCTCAAGCTATAAGTTTTTTTTTTTTTTTTCATATAAAAGGATTCCTGGATTTTTTTCGATAGCAATGACCCGGGATCGAGTCCCGCATTAGACACTTTTTCTGAATAAAAAAAAAATTGCTCCAATGGCTATCGATTCTTGCAAAACTCCACCAGTAAGTTCAATAACAAAATGGAGCTCTGGCACAGTGCAAAATTCGAGCTGCTTTCCATATGTGTAGATATGTGGTGCACTTACATTAAAAAGTAGTCACTAACTACTACCCACCATGATTATAATGGTACGTACCACATGTACTATAGGTATACTAAAAAAAAAAGCAATTAATTAGACAAATTCAATTTTTGAATGAAACATCTGAAAGTGCGCGCTACTAAAAATATTCTCTTACACTTCATAAGTATCAAATCAAATTCTTTTCAACATGTGTTCTTTTTTTACAGTATAAGCAGTTACAATCCATCCTTGATTCTAATGGTCCAGTATTTAGTACGAATTCTATCATTGAATAAATGAAAAGAATTTGAAAAAAAGAATTTCTCTCTTGGCGAGTGATGAACTGAAAGGGTCGCCGAGACACAACCTGTTAGAACCTGTCCGCGCATCTCTCCGAAACAATAAAAAACCATAAATAAAACTCCGCTAGAGGGAGCGGGTGTTCATTCCCACGATAGCACCACGTGGAGGTAATCCGACCCCACCGGTGGAGAGATCCATTCTCTCTTAACCGGGGGATTGGCTTCTATTTCTTGCCTTGGACAATTTAAACTATTCTATCCATTATCCTAATCAATTGCTACAGAAATAAAATTTAAGATCAAATAAAGGATAATATATAATAAAGGAGTAACTCAATGTCGAACCCTTTGTTTGATCATGATTGCTACATAGCGAAAAAGACCATGAAAGAAACTCTGGCAAAATATACTAAATCTAACAACGATTTAGACCGTTTAGAATATGTTAAAACAAGGAATAAATATATGTCGATTATCAATATTAAAAAGGAAGAATATGCTAACCTATGCACGGTATGGCCACTAAACATGTGTCGGATCTGGAGGCTGTTGGGCTCTGCGTTGCCTGGGTATAGAAGCTTCTTCTATGATTTATTCCTGTGGTGAATCTGTATAAGACCGGTGGTCTTAATAAAGATGTATGTATGTATAAAGGAGTAAATAAAGGGTAGATAAAATGTAGGGAAATATATATAGTTGTATATGTGTACAAATTTATTCAGCAAGGAAGGCTTCCCCACCTTGATAGAGTCCTCCTCCAGACAAGGAGGGGTCTCCTTTGTCTTGGATAATTCACACATATACTACATTTTATAATTGTACCTATATTATACAAATGCATACACTATATCACTCTTATTTGATTATTTATATTGGAAAATTTCATCAGTTTCATCAAGGATCGTTCCAATTTAGGCATATATATATACCGCCGAAAAATCAAGCATATACTGAAAAACAAAATGGACATCCATTTAAAGATTAATTTACTTCGTGTCAACTATTGATTTTAAATTCTTGTAATCTTTTGGAATGTAATTATCTCGGATAAACATTGTGTGTCATCAATATTATTTACAATTTCATCAATAGCAATCAGCAACATTCATAGTTACACAATTAAAATAAGTCTCCTTTCAAATTTACATTTTCTGTAATTTTGAGTTTCATTGCTCTATACAACATAAAGAGTTTTGTGGAGGGGAGCATAATGTCATTTATATTGTAGCAGATTATTTATTATTCAATGGAAAGATTTTTAATTTCGATATTTGGTTTTTGATACACTGTAAAATATTCTCATTACCTCTCTGATATTTTATTAGTTTTAATTTGGTTTGACATTAAATAAATTGTCGTTTAATTCTGAGATTTGTCTTTCCTTATTTTCTATGTTACAATATCTTGGAATTAGAAAGTAAAGAAATGTATTGCTAGAGAGAAAGTACTGAAGATTGTTGTTGTTAGTGTCCATCAAGTTGAGTTCGGCTTTTAATGACTATACCGACAAAAAATCTTCAATTTGATATGTTAGTGCCCATTAGGCACAGCTCATACTGTAACCTTCCGGTAGCTTCTTTGATCCCTTCTAGCTAACTTATTGCAGGCTTTCCTCTCTTCTTTCAAAATTTCCTAACATCAACATCTTTTCTAAACCATTTTCTCTCATTATATGTCCGAAGTAAATCAGTCTTTGTTTATATATTTGGGATTCTAGGGATTTTTCAGGGGGTATAAATAGGGGTTTTCCATTCATTAGGATTAAGACCAAATGGCATTTCTCAAAACCCTCCAGTACTTTTAGAGAGCTACTATGGATTACGCCGAGTACTAAACACCAAGAGACGGGCGTTCTGCGGACGGCTACAACGCGGGAGGTCGGTCAACATCAACAACAACCAACAGAAGGATAAATGCGGTGAGAAGAGGCCAAAGGTCGGAAGTAATTACATAGAACGCTGTAGCGTGACATGCAGCGCCGCGATGCGGAACTCCACGAAACTACTTTCAAAATTCTGCAAATCTTTATACCTGCTGTATTCACAAACATTTGAAAAATGAAGAGTATGTGGCCATCATTGCGTAGAGATGAACTGAGATTTTCTGCTTTTGATTAAAAATAGCAAAGTCTACGGTAGAAAATGATATATTCCATATAAAGATATCATGTATATAACTCCGACTTGTATCGCTAAACAAATGATGATATTGAGACTTGTAAAGACTATTTACACATGTTTAAAAAGGAAGAGCTAATTCTCTTCTCCAAAAATACGATGCGCCATCTCTGCAATACCGTCAATACCGAGAGTAGACTCGGGCCAGTAACAAAGCCTTAACATCAGCTTTGACAAATTCCTAAAGCCGCTGGCCACTCCCTGCTGCAATTTCTACTCTCAAATTACCACGTCATTTTATTTTTAATAAGTGGTAATCATACTACTCCACAGACAATGTGCCACTGTTTAGCAACAGAATATAACAGATATTGATTCTAGAAAGTTAAAAAAATCTCTCGTTAGGGAAAAGCAATAACTACATTTACTGGCAAGATTCAAAGGTGAAGACATTGGAATAACTCCTGACCATGGCTGCGCTAAAACACTTTTAATGCTTACAATACTAATGTGTGAAACCACAATATTAATTTATCCAAATATAACCCTTTGTGTGTGAAGATGAAGACAGAAGGTCTAAATTAAGCCGAGCTGAACAAGAAAGCTGTTTTGAGTTAAAGCTGGCGTTGTGTGTTTGTTATTGACACGAGTCTTCTAGATTGCAGAGACTGTTGATTGATAGGGCATAGTTTTTGCATTTATTTTTGTCAGTGGAGATAGCTTTCCTTTTTAAGATCAATATCCTACCGGCAAAATTTCCATTTACATATAACGTGTGTACTGAGGATGGAATTTGAGTCATAATACATTCATCAGTAACAATCCCATAGCTTCAGATCTTTCATATGACCTGATAGCTATCATCTTTTCGGAATAAGTACAAAAAGTTCAAAATGGCGACAGAAGTTTTAGCTCAACTCCCAAAACGCGGTTATGCTTTCAACGAAAGACTAAGTTACATAAAGCTTACACACGTTGCTGTTTTTTACGACTTAAGCGTTGGCTGAAACATCCTGCCTTCTCCAAGAATAGTTTTACAACCGGCGACTCTTGCAGCGGCTAAATTGTTCCAAATATGCCACTGTGTGGGTTGTCCCTAACTGCTATTGAAAAATTTGCATAGAATCCCTTGATACTTAATCGCATATAAGTTGATAATATGACCGGAATTCAACATTCCTTCGTGATTATTTCTATTCATAACCCACTGCCAAACTGAAATCAAATATTTTATCAGATGAACAGAATAACACGTAATGATGTGTTCTCTCTCACACTTTGTTTGTGTTGTGTTGTTTTTGTTTGGTGGGTTGTTTTGTGTGTTGTGTTTTCTGGTGTGTTGTTGTTATTGTTTTGGGTGTTGTGTTTTCTGGTGTGTTGTTGTTTTTGTTTTGTGTGTTGTGTTTTCTGGTGTGTTGTTGTTTTTGTTATTGTTTTGTGTGTTGTGTTTTCTGGTGTGTTGTTGTTTTTGTTATTGTTTTGTGTGTTGTGTTTTCTGATGTGTTGTTGTTTTTGTTATTGTTTTGTGTGTTGTGTTTCTGGTGTGTTGTTGTTTTTGTTTTGTGTGTTGTTTTTTCTGGTGTGTTGTTGTTTTGTGTGTGTTTTTATGTCGACCCATAAACTCCATCGCTCTAGAATAATACTTCAATCTAAAGAAATACTAAAAAGGCAAAAGGAAGAGATATGAAATCTTCCTAAATAGTTAAAAATATATGTATTCTAATGACACACTAATATTTTATTCTTATTCTAAAGATATACAAGAGATGTTTTGTTACTTTCTAGAGTCAACATCTGTCATGTTCTGTTGATAAACATTGGCACCTTATATAGGCTGTGTCGAGTACTATGATTGTAACTCATTAAAATAAAACGACGTGGTAATTTGAGAATAGAAATAGCAGCAGGAGGTGGCCGGCACAGGTGGGGACTGTCTATTCCTGACCACCCACTGGGGGGCCACTTTCCTTTTCCAGCATTGCTAGGAACAGGCTGTCTATAAATACACAGCTGTCCCTGGGCAATATACATCTGCCCTCCCTTCAATTGTTTTCTACAGGGTGAAAATTGACAATATCTGTCACAATGTGTATCGGAGTAGACAAGTTAAACTATTTTATTAACTTCTAATATCACAATGGTTATAGAAATTAAAATATATATAATAAAATAAACAAAAGATTATGTAGGGAAATATGTATCTGAGTAGAAATTTGACAATTTAAACAATCTCTTATTGATTTTTAATTTCACAATGGTTACAGACATTTATAAAATTATAATAAAAAATAAACAAAAGATTTATGTTATGAATATATATATATATATAGGGAAATATATGTATATGTAAATGAGTAGAGAAAGGAACAGTTTCCGAAAGCCCCTTTCATTCTATGCAGAATTAAAATATAAAAGAAATAGCGCATTAATATTTTTGTTTATTGATGTTTTTATACGGTGAATAATAATCTCCTAGTAGTTCTCAAATTAAAGAAATTCTGCTATTGGGCAAAGTTTATCTTTTTTTGTTGGAAACATTGCAAAAGCTTTTGAGAGCATTAAGTTCTTCTACTCTGTGGCTATATAGAGATAGATATAACATTAACACAAGATTTTTAAGACATTATAAAAGAGGCAACATATTTGTATAATGTTTTTTAAAATCTTATTGCCTTCAGAAATACCAAATTGTTCCTGTGGAGAAACCGAACAAACTGCTCTTCACCTTATCTACGACTGTCTGAACTTTACAGAAGTGAGACATCGTTTGTTCCCTGATCTAAATCATGTATAGAATTCATGCGTGCATTTCTTCCTGCGGAGAAACCGAACAAACTTCTCTTCACCTTATCTACGACTGTCTGAACTTTACAGAAGTGAAGCATCGATTGTTCCCTGATCTAAATCATGTATAGAATTCATGCGTGCATTTCTTCCTGCGGAGAAACCGAACAAACTGCTCTTCACCTTATCTACGACTGTCTGAACTTTACAGAAGTGAGACATCGATTGTTCCCTGGTCTAAATCATGTATAGAATTCATGCGTGCATTTCTTCCTGCGGAGAAACTGAACAAACTGCTCTTCACCTTATCTACGACTGTCCGAACTTTACAGAAGTGAGGCATCGATTGTTCCCTGATCTAAATGATTTAGATTTCTTACATCAGCCACTTTGTCTATATAAATTTTATGAACTCTGTCGATTAATATACATGTAAATTTGTAAATATTTAATTCTAAGTTTTAATTTGCTTTTCGTTTTTTTTTTTTTTTATTCCTCTGTAATAGGCGCGTCAATATCGCACATGGTTGATTTTAATACATTTAAAAAAAATCTTATTAACTTAATTTTTTTTTTTACAAATATCTCCAAATTTCTAAATGGATGTAATGAATTCCTATTTATTCTTGCAATATTAAAACAATCAATTAATAAATTATCCCATTTACTCTTCAATATACTTGGTGACCTATAAGTCCCGAATCCTTTTATTTTTAATTTGAAAAATTAAAATTTTCGGGAAATATGGGCCACCCTGTATATATATAATCGATTGAGTTAAATAAATTCAAAATATTTGCAAATATTTTAAATTTATTTAACTCAATCATAATATTATTTGCATCAATATTTTAAATATATAATCGATAATTAAATTCTTATAATCAAATTTGAGAAGTGATTAAATGGATATATAATTAAAATTAATGGTAGTGCCGATTTATAAATAAATCGAATTAACAAGAATTCTCTACTATAATACTATATCAAGAAGCTGATCAATAATATCAAATAATTTTCGGCATTTATAGTTGAGTGGAAGTCATCCTTCTAGTTCTCCTGTTGAAGGACATGTTGGCCTGAGAAAGTTAAAGATATAAAAAATAATTCGATAAATAATCCCTTGAATCAATTCTATATACAGTTACGAGCGTCATGCGTCATCTCTGTCACCGTTTGCTTTTTCTTTGGAATGGCGCTCTCCTATTGGTTGGTTACGATCACGTGGCTACGATGGCGCCGCCACTACGCGAGACACTTTGTTTTTGACTTTGCCCCCCCCCACTCGCTTTTTGGTTTTTGTAACTATTGTGTTGGAGCGGGTCGCTCCTTAAATAAATGCCTATATTTGTTAATAACTAAATGGAATCCTCTCTTTCTTTTTCCCAGTAAGAGACGCCTACGGAAGCCAACAGTACATAGACAGATAAAGCACATAGGCTATAGTTATTAACTAATATATGCATTTATTCAAGGCGCCAATTTATAATTGTAACAAATAGTATTTGAATCAAAACATTCAATCTGGTAAAACACGGGCGTTGCCCGGGTCATTCGGCTAGTATTAAAATAAAAACATAAAGCCATAAAGCCCGTAGAAGGGCTTACTTGCCCGAAAGCTCGAGATATTTTTAAATAAAAATATTTTTAAAAGAAACTTTTCCCTGGAGGCTTTATGTTTTTATTTTGAAATAAAAAATATTTAAAGAAACCTGATCCGTGGATTGCTTGTTGATTTAGTAAAATTGTAAAGGCAGAGATGAATATGTACAATATACATAGAGTCTATCGATCAAGATGGTTGATCTTCTAGCCAGCCCAACTGTGCAAAGAGATTTAAGAGGGATAGATTCAATTACGGAAAAGTAAAATCTTCTACAGTACAGATAATAAAACGGCTATCCAGGATGAATTTTTGTGTTCATTTTATATCCATCTAGATCTTTCGAGTATAGCAAACTTTTCTATAAGAGTATATAATTTTTATTTTTTTATCATCTACTTCTGTGCAGAAAAGTTTGTGTGTGTGTGTTATAACCTAAAGATTGAGATGAATATAAAATAAAACAAGAAACTCACTTTCAGAGAACTATTTTTTATTTAAAGATCTTTTTCTTAATTGTTTATTTCCTTTTGATAATTTTGTTACCTACTCTACTACAATATGAATTACTAGACGAATGGCCCGGGCAACGCCCGGGGTTTACCCGAGTGCGAATATATTTTAAAAACGTTGTCTTGGGTGGTCGCTATTGACAGGGTGGTCTGTATAGACAGGTGGATGTATCACACAGCTGATAACAGGGTTGTCTAGAGTGGTCGCTATAGACAGGGTGGTCTGTATAGACAGGTGGATGTATCACACTGCTGATAACAGGGTTGCCTAAGGTGACCGCTATAGACAGGGTGGTCTGTATAGACAGGTGAATTTAACACACTGATGATAACAGGGTTGCCTAAAGTGACCGCTATAGACAGGGTGGTCTGTATAGACAGGCAGCTGATAACAGGGTTGTCTAGAGTGGTCGCTATAGACAGGGTGGTCTGTATAGACAGGTGTATGTATCACACTGCTGATAACAGGGTTGCCTAAAGTGACCGCTATAGACAGGGTGGTCTGTATAGACAGGTGGATGTATCACACAGCTGATAACAGGGTTGCCTAAAGTGACCGCTATAGACAGGGTGGTCTGTATAGACAGGTGGATGTATCACACAGCTGATAACAGGGTTGTCTAGAGTGGCCGCTATAGACAGAGTGGTCTGTATAGACTGGTGGATGTATCACACTGCTGATAACAGGGGTGTCCAGAGTGGCCGCTATAGACAGGGTGGTCTGTATAGACTGGTGGATGTATCACACAGCTGATAACAGGGTTGTCTAGAGTGGCCGCTATAGACAGAGTGGTCTGTATAGACAGGTGGATGTAACACACTGCTGATAACAGGGGTGTCCAGAGTGGCCGCTATAGACAGGGTGGTCTGTATAGACAGGTGGATGTATCACACTGCTGATAACAGGGGTGTCCAGAGTGGCCGCTATAGACAGGTGTATGTATCACACAGCTGATAACAGGGTTGTCTAGAGGGGGGCAGGGAGGCCACGTGTTCGCTGGCAGCCAATGGGCGCGCATTCTATCCGTGAGCTTCAGACATACAGACAGAATAAGGCAATTATATAAGTAGATTGTAAATAGTTTCACGCGCAATTATCCAGATCGGATATAGCGTGTCTTATTTGCAACTGGAAATAAATAAATTTTGTTTATTATTTATATAGATTCATTTAGATATCGTTTGTTATTTTCTCTCGCCGCCATTTTTGTTGTTTATATTGTCGTCTGTATGCTTCAGGAACCTGGGTTATCCAAATAAATAATAATAATATTTTCGTCTGTTACAGTTAAATTATTTGTTTTAATACGATTTTTCTTTATTTTAAATTAGAAAATGTTGTGTTTTTGATGAGTATATTTATACATATTTGTGTTATAGAAATTCCTTGTCAAGGCAATTATTGTTATTTATATCGTTTTTTTACACAAGGTTTATTGTTGTTGAACAAATTTAATGCATGATGTATTCGTGGAATTTTGGATTATGCTAGAGTGATGGCAGATCTTTTATTGATCGAATTGACACAAAATTTGTCTCCATTGTCGCAGAAGGATGCATCGTTTTTTAAAAAGGCCTTTTAAAAGTGCAAGCCTTTAAACCAATTTTTCAACATTTTAATTGAAAAATATATATATATTGTAAACGCGTTTAAATGTAAATAAATCCTGATAAAATGACTCGTGTTCTGTTAAAAAGAATCAAATTAGCATTTATAAAAGTGTTAAGGATCATAGCCCCAAGCTATGCTATAGAAAAACGGGCTTTTAAAAAATAATTTGCTAGATTTTAATGTTGTGGCAAATTGAATTTTCAATATCTGCAAACATAGTTGCATTGATTTATGTTCATTTAACGGGAAATGTGCCTTTGGAAATATTATATATACATATTTATGTGAAGCGCAGTTTTTTTAAATCGCATATGTAAATATAAAATCGAAAAAAAAAATGTATTCGTTTTTTTCTTCATATTGAAACCTATTTAAATCACTATTAAATAGGAGTATTTATTTGGCCAAATGATTTTTGATGAGATAATCTATTTTTATATTAAATATTAATATATCTATTTAACGTGTGATAAAAAAATCAATTATCAAACAATATATCTTTTAAAAAAAAAGGGCAATACGTTATTGAGCAATTGGGCAAGGTTTGCATTCTTTTACCAATAAAAAGATACGCTTCTACCAGCAACTTATTATTTCAACATTAAAATCCACACAATTCGGAAGGAACACAATCAATGAAATGATATTGGAGCTCACCGTAATATTTACTGAGACAGTTTCATCTTAGAATCGTATAATTCTTTCCATTTGTAGAAAGTTTTGTACATATTCTTATGTCCATTATTTCATTGAGTGCATTAATATTTTTTCATCGCAGTAAGGACAGTAGAAGTTTGATTTATTTGTGAAAGAAACACCCACGTCTTAATGTTTTCAATTGAGTGTATTATTGACTACCAAGAATTCTTCCAAATTGCCGAGTAGATACACAGAGCAGTCAATACAATAGTAGACAGAGTGGTATGGTAGATTAAATTGGTAGATATACTGGAAATGTTAGCAACTGATGTGTCAGGTCTTCAATGCAGTAAAAAAATGTAAAAAAAAAAAATGTTTTATAAACAATTATTAAAATTTAAATCCCTGGACACTTTTATTTTCCGTTTATCATTACTCTTCACAATTCACCCTTTCATACCTCATCCAAAAGGTTAGAAATAATCGTTATTTCTCCTTGAAATAAATTTTGAATTTTCGGTGAAAAGAAACACATGCGGGATAGTATTTCAAATGTAGTTTTACAATAAAACACTGAGTTTCAGAAATTTTGTATTGATATCACTTTTATTTTTATTTTCCATTAAAACAAATTTTTCTTTATGCAATCCGAACTTGTATTCATTAAAAATATAAATTCAGTTTCTTTAGATGACTGAACTTAATTAAATATTTACTATAGAAATTAGTTTTGGGGCTTTAATATAAAGAACTTTCATTAGGAAAATATCGACGTGAAAAAATATATATATGGAATTTAAAATAGAGCTATAAAAAATATATAAATAACAGCAAAACTTTTAATAATCTTATTAGAATTATGTTTAAAAGTTAATTTTAAAAAAAGCATGTGATATATGGAGCATAAAAAAAAAATATATTAAATATATATATTTTTAATCTCTAAATATAGAAATATATATTTATCATCCTCACATTGGATGTTTTATAAAAATAAATAAATAAATACGTTTGATTATCAATAACCATAAAAAATATATTCAATTAAAAGAATGTCATAGATATTGTATAGGATAAAAAAAAAGAGTCTAGTTTGAAAACAATGAAGGGAATATTCAAGAGTTGGTGATAAATAATGAAATGTATATCACAGAGAATAAAGCGTGTAGCACAAATGTCATTCACCCAAGAACCACCCATAACCAACGGCTCGTAAACACTAATATGTTGTAAATGTAAACAAAGCAGAAGAAAGAACTGAGGGTATTGCGGTTGCAGAAGAAACACTTACCGCCTTCAGGAGGCGTTTCTCCGGTGGGGATTTGATCAACATGCCCTCATGAACGATATCCATGGCCGCATGCCTCCCGTCGTCTGCCCGGGAATGCGCTGGCCAATCTGGTTTCGCGAGTTTGGAAGCTGACCGTGCTGCCATCTATCCGCGGCTTGGAGAACTATCTCCCTGTCATCTTATTAGTAAACTAATATACAAAAGTAAAAGAACAAAGTTGTTTTATTGTGTGAATTATAAATTATAATTCCCTTAACTCTCAAGAAGGTTTTAATGTCATCTTAAAGGGTCTTATTTATACATCATTGTATACAAATATGATCATTAAATGAAGCGTTGTATTTTCTTTCTTTTATGTTTACATATTACTAGCCCAATATATATATTCGAATTTTCTTTAATATTATTTCTATACATTTTTAAAAACGCGCGTCTCTTTTTAGTATTCGTCCCCTAACTTTAGTCTACCAGTAAATTTTAATGAACATTATTGTGTTTTTTTTAATCACTCTATGTTTTGATTGTGTATTCCCCAACTTTACATATTATTTTTTCATGAATGATTTTTTAAATTGGCTGATTTCCCTGCGTTTGTTGTTGTTGAGAAATATATCTACTTGTACGTTATTATTTTTGATCGGAGAAGTTATTATTTTAGTCGGAGAAATTCTTACACAAGCGGGCATGTTAAGAAGAACTTTCTATGTATATATACATAGGGTTACGATGCACTAGCGCGCCATCTGTTATCAAATTACAAAACTATTTTAGAGGCGTGTAATATTCTTTTTAAAATAAAACAATTTCTACTGTCCTTACTGCAATGGAAAAATTAAAGGGAGGGCCTGGTTCACCACTGATGAGCCAGGCCCTCCCTTTAATTTTTCCATTGCAGTAAGGACAGTAGAAATTGTTTTATTTTAAAAAGAATATTACGCCTCTAAAATAGTTTTGTAATATACATAGGGTACTAGAAAAGTTTGTTATATGACTATTATTTACAATATTTTAAAATATTTTCCACCACAATCAA
>CP092864.1:32391807-32439672 GCA_030710605.1 Cordylochernes scorpioides
GCTCACGATTCATTCCAGATATAATTTATATCGCCTTACATAAAAATATTTCTCAAAGCCCATAATTAAAGGTCTTACACAAACTAACCTATGATCATCTCCCAGTACTACTTGTACTTACAAGACTTCAAATTCTCCTACTCCAATGTAAAAATTACGATAACAGACAGGGTCCTTTTTACCTACAAAATGGAAAGCGCCGAACCACTCGTACTTATTCTAGGCACACCTTCAAAAAAAAAAAAAAAAAGAGGAGGCCATAAGTTATGTTCAAGAACAAATGGTACAAAACTTGAAAGAGTCAACAAAATATAAGGACCCAAAATTATAACGAAGATACCACTTCATATTAAAGATAAAATACGCTTAACCAATAGGCAAAGAAAAAAAAAACTGATCCTAGGACAAATTAACCTACCTAATAGCCCTGAGAAAATCTCATAAACTAACAAAAGATTACGACAAAACTAGATAGAACTTCTTTATCGAAAACTTGAACATCACAAATCAAACCATATTGGAAAGCTATAAAACGCTTATCTTGTAGGAAAGACAATATATAATCCTGAAGACGAACAATGGGCTGACACTAACCACAGAAGAGGCAGCCGAATCATTTGCCGATAACTATCAAAAACATTTCGGTCCTAATCCCCCTATTCATCCTATTCCAGACCTACTCGTGCATAAAGAACATCTGTGAGCTTCTCCCAAATCATATGAGTCTCAATAACTGAAATCTTTAATGGTTCACTGGAGTTGGATCACTTCCCTGACAGATGGAAAATTTCAATTATCTGTCCCATACTATAAAAGAAGGGAAACCCTACATGAACTTCCAAGCTTCAGGCCCATATCACTGTGTGTGTTACTTTCCATCTCAAAATTATTCAAAGAAACAGAATACTGAGAAAATCCCTTGAAGAAAAAAAAAAAGACCAGAATAATAAGGCTACCAGGCAAGTATTAAACATTGCACCAGCTAGAAGTTAATAAGCTAAAAAATAAAAAGTCCATAGAGTTAATCTAAATAGCTGGAGACGCTTTTTTTTACATCATCAAAGCATTCGACAAAGTCTGGTACGAGGGAGGCCCTTCTATACAAATCGTCCAAAAACACCTTTTGGAGATATAAAAAAATGACACTGAACATTTTAACGAACAGAAAATTCAAATTAAAGGTCATATATTGTAACAGATAGGAAAATTTTTGCGAGGATCCCTCAAGGTTTAGTCACTCGGCCAACCTTATTTGCCACACACATTGATGACTTCCCCTGAAGAAACATCATTGCACCTATTTGCTGATGATATCGCCACCTATTTTATGGTTCTTTAATTTTTCAAGACTACAAGGAGGAAAAAGACCTAACAAAGTAACTAAACTGTGTGGAAATATTTTTTTCTTCACAATATGCAACCATTTACTCAATAGTCTACTTCTTCACTGTGTTCTATGCACGAAAAACGATGTATATAGTCTCAACTTTTGTACATAGATATTCTTTCCTTTTCTTCTTTTTCTCTTTTCTGAGAGAGGATTCAATTTCTTCCCCTGCTTCTAATTTCTTTTTAGATTCATTTCTAACTGGAGAATCGTCTGTATAAGGCGGAATGTCTTAATAAAGGCTTGTGTGTGTGATAGCGCCACCTTAGTCTCTGCATATACATTCGACAAACTTCATATGGAGCTCAAAGAAGCCTCTTTGACACGATTTGATGCAATAATGGCAAGTCACAATGACTCCTCAAAAAAATGAGTACTCATCTTTTCCAGAAAAAAAAGACAAAATAAGAAAAATAATGGACGAACTATTTGTGTGTGGAATGATGGAGATCCATTATTCCGGACGCAGCCCAGACGGCTCAGGTGTCGACTGTAAACACGGCGGCGCCAGCCGCCAACAAAGGAGCCGCCGACAAAGGACTAACAGAACACGGCTTGGTCTGCTACCCACCAGTCGTAGTTTTCCTTTGTCCTCTTAAGATGTATTAAAAAAATAAAGTTAGTTAGAAGGAGATTTTTACCCTCTCCTTTCTGCTATTTAGTGATCTTATTTAAATCCTTGCAACAGCCCACAAAGAATCATCACAGCGAATTCTTCTACCGAATCTCGCTTCAGTGTTTTGTGAAACTATTACCCGTCATTTCTTCACAGAGTGGCGTCCCCGGGTGGGCTTCTGACAAGGCAAGATCAAGTGGATTAACGGCGGAGTACAAGTTCAAGACTTAAGATAAGTACCTTTTGTTTTACCCTCTGTTTATAGTGTTTTTTTTTAAATGGAAATTTTAAAAAGACATAGAAATTTACTTAGAAAGCGACTAACTCGCAGCTTGAAGACGACAGAAGAGTTTCTGTCAAGTACTCCACCGATACCTGTAGAGGACATTGAATATAATAGAGAGATCATTGAAGAAACTCACGGTGAGCTTCTTGTGATCCAAAGCAAGATAAGAGACTTTATGCTAACTTCAGACGTTAGCGAAGAGGAACTAGAGCAAGACGATGAGGAAGCCTTGCAATATACCCAGAGATATAAGAGGATATATAAAAAATGTCTCGCTCTTGTTGAACCCAGGATCACTGCATCCAGTCCCACGACCAGTGAAGTGAGCTTCGCTTCTAGCTCACACCATAGAACTGTAAAACTACCCAAGATAGAATTAAAGAAGTTTACAGGAGAAATAAAAGATTGGTTGGGATGGTGGGCACAGTTCAACAAGATACATGTCGATCCTACTTTAGAAGACAGCGACAAGTTTCAATATCTTGTGCAATCTATGTCGCCGGGAACCAGAACTAGTAAACTGGTTGATAGTTACCCCCTGACTGCCGAGAATTACCCCAAAGTTATAGAAACTTTGACAGAAAGATTTGGAAGGCCTGAACTGTTGCAACAAGTCTATGTCAGGGACCTTATCCGCCTTATGATCGATTGCTCTATCCAAACAACAGTTGAAGGTGACTTCATTTTATGATGAGTTGGTGACTCATTTGAGAGCATTGGAATCCTTAAAGATTTAGGCCAGACAGATGTCTGTATTTATATTTCCAATGATTGAGGCATGTCTCTCAGAGGAACTCATGAAGGCTTGGCAAAGAAGCCCCCTCCATGATGTCAAGATTGATGCTAATGATTCGACTCAAACTAGAGTTGAGCTAATTATGGAGTTTCTCCAAAAGGAAGCTGCAGCAGAACAAGACAGAGCCTTAGTTTGGACTTAGATCTCTGAAACAAGATAGAAACGTGGGCAGACAATCACATCCTGCTAAGATACCTACGGCCTCTGGACTCTTTGCTGGACGTGCCCAGAATTGCATCTTTTGTAATAAAGATCATAAAAACACAGAATGTCTTGTTGCGCGCAGAATGAGCATTAAAGAAAGAAGAGAGCGTATTAAAAACGCTGAATGTTGTTTCTCCTGCCTCCTACCAGGTCATATCTCTTCTAATTGTAGAAGGCGCATAACTGAATGTATTCGATGTAAGAAGAAGCACCTTGATATTTTATGCCCTCTTAATGCTCCTGGACGAGAGTCAGCGGATGAAGACAAGAAACAGGTGGAAGACTGTGACGTTTCTCCTACAGTTGAAAACGGAGTTTCATTCTCCGGTTTTAGCGCTTCGTCTCTGATTTTGCTACAGACTCTGAAGATTAAAGTCGAAGGTGCGACTTCGGCGAAAGTAGTGCGTGCCCTCCTTGACACAGGTTCCCAACGATCCTATATTTTGTCTAAAACTGCACAGGATCTCGGACTATCTCCCATTGGCCAGGAATCACTTAAACATGTGGTGTTTGGAGGCCATACTAGTGAAAGTGTCCACCAAGAATACAGAGTCAATTTGGGTCATGCATCGGGGAATTTTAAGATGGTAGCGAAGCTTCTTGACCAACAAAAAATCTGTGGTAACCTACCAAGATTGAGCCGCGGGCCATGGTTGAAAGAACTCAAAGCCCGCAGAATCTGGGTTCCTGATATTGGAAAGGATGACATGGAAATTGAAATACTTCTAGGATGCGATGTATTGGGATCTATTTTCATGATGAAATCTTGTGTGTTGTCAAATGGCTTGACTGCGTCGCAGACGCGTTTCGGATGGACTTTAATGGGAGAATGTCAGCCAGGTAGTGACGTTTCACTCGCTCATCATGTTACAACGATGACAATTTCGGAGAGCAGTATAACCAATCTGTGGAATCTCGATGATCTTGGCATTATGGATCCTATTGAGGTTAAACAGAGAGATCAGAGAGATGCACTGGCGCGTCGACATTTTCTAAAAACAGTCCAACATTCTGTTTCTGGAAGATATGTTGTTTCCCTCCCGTAGACTGTAGAGAAAGCTAAAATCGCGGACAACAGGGAGGTTGCTATGAAGAGATTAGAACAGACGACTAAGAAATTAATCTCTTTGAATCTTTATGAGGACTATGATGATATTTTCCGAGGCTGGTTGAATGATGGGATAATTGAGAAAGTCCCAGCTGAACAACACGACGCTGAGGCCTTCTACCTGCCTCATCGTCCTGTGGTGAAACTCTCCAGTGGGACTACGCCTATCAGGCCTGTCTTTGATGCTTCTAGCAAGGTCTATAGATCCCCATCTTTAAATGACTGTCTTGAAAAAAGGGAACTAACCTCATAGAGATGATTCCCAACCTTATGCTAAGGTTTAGAAATGGCAAGTTTGGTGTCGTGGCAGACATTAAGAAAGCGTTTCTTCAGATTGAGGTGAATGAAAGGGACAGAGATTACCTGCGTTTTCTGTGGTATTCCCAAAATGGAGAAAAGACATAAGTATTCCGACATAGACGTGTCGTTTTCGGTGTTAACTGTAGTCCTTTCATTTTGGGGGCAGTAATCGAATACCACCTGTCTAATGTTCGACCTGAACATAAACCGTTAGCTCAGAGGTTGCAGAAATCCTTTTATGTGGACAATTTAGTCACAAGCGTGAACTCTTTTGAAGAGTTACAAGATCTCAAATTGACCGCAACGTCCATCATGGATAATGCTAGGTTGGAGCTAAGCCGTTGGGAGCATAGCCTGGACGTGGCCTCCGGTACTTACCCCTTTGAAAGAGCAGAGATATCTAAAGTGCTTGGTATATGTTGGGATAAAAGGGAAGATTGTTTGTCATGTGAAATTCCCGTAGCCATACCCCCAAGATAACCAAAAGGAGTATCCTGTCCTGCTTAGCTCAGACATATGACCCTATTGGATTTCTGAACCCAATATTAATAAAGCCTAAAATTATATTGCAAAAGGTTTGGATAAAGCGCGATAACCAGTTGGGTACCTTTGTCGGGAATCGCGTGAAGGAGATATGCAGACTTAGTGATCCTAGAAATTGGAGATATGTTCCTAGCGAGTGCAATCCAGCTGATTTACCCTCCAGAGGATGCAGCCTCTCCCGACTGATGCAGTCCAGATGGTGGGAGAGATTGATTCGTTCCCTCAAAGACATACTAAAAAGAATGCTCGGAACATCAACATTAACATATCAACAATTGATGACCCTGCTGTGTCATGCAGAGGCAGTGATGAATGGAAGGCCCATGACTTATGTCAGCGACGATCCGAATGATCTTGTGACAATATCACCTTCCATGTTTCTACAAGAACAGACAGATGTCGAGTTTCCCGAGTGCCAGAATATGGGATATAATCCAACGACACAGAAACTGCGCTATTTGAGCAAGCTGAGGGAGGAGTTGAAATCACGATTCAGGAAGGAATATTTGTCCCTCCTGGTCCAGAGAAACAGACGCATTTACAATCCAAAACTCCAGGCTGGGGATGTTGTCCTTGTTGGTATGGACAATAAAAAGCGTAACTTCTGGCCTTTAGCAGTGATCGAGGAGATATTATTTGAAAGAGATGGAGTGAATAGATTAGTGAAGGTGAAAACCGCAGTAGGAACCTTCCTAAGACCTATTCAGAAAATATATCCCTTGGAAATATCATCAACAGCAGCTTCTTCGCGTTTGCTGAACGATAAAGTGAAAACTGCAAAAATACAGACTAGATCGGGAAGAACCGTTTGTATACCCAACCGATTGGACGATTATTATTGTTTTTCTGTGTGCCTAGATAAAAACAGGTGGGAGTGTGTGGAATGGTGGAGATCCATTATTCCGGACGCAGCCCAGACGGCTCAGGTGTCGACTGTAAACACGGCGGCGCCAGCCGCCAACAAAGGAGCCGCCGACAAAGGACTAACAGAACACGGCTTGGTCTGCTACCCACCAGTCGTAGTTTTCCTTTGTCCTCTTAAGATGCATTAAAAAAAATAAAGTTAGTTAGAAGGAGATTTTTACCCTCTCCTTTCTGCTCTTTAGTGATCTTATTTAAATCCTTGCAACAGCCCACAAAGAATCATCACAGCGAATTCTTCTACCGAATCTCGCTTCAGTGTTTTGTGAAACTATTACCCTACATTTCTTCACAATTTGTTTTCGGTGATTGGGTTAAATGGAAAGTCAATATTCGATACTTAGGGATGACCCTAGATAAGCATCTAACCTTTCAAAAACATATCGAAAATACGATCAGTCTGGTAAAGGTAGCACAACACCCTGATTAGCTCTATTATATTACTATGGCCAGCTAAATTTTTATGACCGCACATAAAACACTCTTTAAAAAAATAGAAAATTTTGAAAAAATGATCAGGAAAATCACGTGCGCACCCTGGTTCGTCCCAAACGAGGTCATCAGGAACGATTTCAAGATTGAAATATTAGCCAATATAACAACCATAAGTTTTACAAAAGATTAGAAAATTTTGAAAAAATCCAACTTTCAAGGAGGCTACCAACTTCGAAACAAGGAAAAACACAATTTAAAACCAAAACTTGCCATTTTTGCATCAAATCGTGTCAAAGAGGCAGGCTTCTTTGAGCTCCATATGAAGTTTGTCGAATGTATATGCCAAGACTAAGGTGGCGGTATCACACACACAAGCCTTTATTAAGACATTCCGTCTTATACAGACGATTCTCCTGTTAGAAATGAATCTAAAAATAAATGAGAAGCAGGGGAAGAAATTGAATCCTCGCTCAGAAAAGAGAAAAAGAAGAAAAGGAAAGAATATCTATGTACAAAAGTTGAGACTATATACATCGTTTTTCGTGCATAGAACACAGTGAAGAAGTAGATTATTGAGTAAATGGTAATATTAGCCAATATAACAACCATAAGTTTTACATAAGATTAGAAAATTTTGAAAAAATCCAGCTTTCAAGGAAGATACCAACTTCGAAACAAGGAAAAACACAATTTAAAACCAAAACAATTAATATATTAACTAAGCAAGAATGACGAAAAGTAAAAATAAAATAATAATAAATAAAAAGAAATGCACTTTAGATATTAAACAAGCCACAAAACAATCTCTTCAAGAACAAGATCCCCAAGGACCTATTTATCTTTAGTGTTCTGTGTGTGTAAATTTATAATATATTTTATATATTTAAATATACTTAAAATATATAAAATTGGTGGTAACTGGAAAAATAATTACACTGATAGACAAAACTTAAGGAAGTTGTACCTTATAGCATATATATATCTCTCAGAGTTATTTTCTGAATCCCGATATATATATGCTATAAGGTACAACTTCCTTAAGTTTTGTCTATCAGTGTTATTTATCACTAGCGGATGTACCCGGCTTCGCCCGGGTTTTACCTGAGTAAAGGTTTGTCTAACGAATCTCTCGATAAAGTGAACATTTTTTCCCGGTCCCTTGAAAAATACTCGATAGGTTGAATAAAATCAATATTAATTGGTTCCCTCGGTAATTGGAAGTTAAAGGAATAGTATCTTGCCTTGGAATTGTATCATTATTCTTGTATGGATGTACCCGGCTTCGCCCGGGTTTTACCCGAGTAAAGGTTTGTCTAACGAATCTCTCGATAAAGTGAACATTTTTTCCCTGTCCCTTGAAAAATACTCGATAGGTTGAATAAAATCAATATGAATTGGTTCCCTCGGTAATTGGAAGTTAAAGGAATAGTATCTTGCCTTGGAATTGTATCATTATTCTTGTCTCATTTTGTCTTTCCTAATTTTCTACATTACAAAATCATCGTATCATCATGATAATATTTAGAGCAGATTTTTGAATTATAATAGATAAATTAGAATATTTATCTTTATTATTTTTAGGCGAAAAGTTATGTCAAAAATTTTATTTGCTAGAAACTTTCCCAGTACTATACTAAATAACTTCCCAAAGTTTCATGGCGTTCCAATGAGTGGTTTGGTCAGGCATAAAGGACACACACACACACACACATACATCATTCATTTATATATATATAGATTTTCAGCTCATTGATTTATACGTTTTTTGATTTTATTAAGGATATTTAAGAATTCAATGACGATATTTTTGGTTTTATTAAAAGCCTTTTGGTATTCATTAAATACATTTTTGACTTTATTTCACTTTTATATACAAATATTTTTCAAATATATTTTTAGGAACATATTTATTACTTTTGGAATACATACACCAAATGTGTACGTGTAATACCATCAGATGCCTCGAGGGGCGCTGGTTGCGAGTGAAATTGGCGAGTTGATAAACAAATTAGTAAATAAAATTGTAACGAAAGGTTATAGCTAAAAGATAATTAGTCTAAGACCTTTCCTCGTGTGCAAAAGGTGTGACATGCAAAATTTGATCATATTTGCCTCAGTAGTTTAGGAGTTTATCGATGAGCATACAGACAAATTATGATTTTTCAAAATCACTTTATTAGGTACCGCTCAAAAAGAGCAACCTAGTTTATGATATTTGCAACAATGGATAATATGTGAAGGTTTTTCACATATTAAACAAAATGCTAACGCAAGATTCAATCCCATTTCATGGCTGTCAAGAATTGAGGGTGTTACCCACTCGTCCACCGACTTTTTTTTTTTTAATTATGATTTTTATAAAAATATAGATAGGTTTATATATTTTTAGACTAATACAGTCGAACTTCTCTATATCATATAAATTTCTATTCATTATAAAAAATTGTGAAAAAGTTTTAAAATTACAAAATATTTTCTCACAATGAGTTTCTTTTTATTACAAAACGCTAGCTTTCAAGCGATAAGAGCTCTTCAACGGGCTTAATACGAGGGGTGTCCCATAAGTCCGTGGCCCGACATATAAAGAAAATGACTAATAAAATGATTATGATTTATTTTTCAACATAATTCCCTTTAAGGTCTATACACTTTTTCCAGCGATGCTCTAATGCTGTTATGCCCTCCAAAAAGAACGATGTTTCAAGTGACTCAAAAAATGGATTTACAGCATCAATGACCTCTTCATCTGACCTAAAATGAATGCCAGCAAGTGATTTTTTCAAATGAGGAAATAGGTGGAAGTCAGACGGAGCTAGATCTGGTGAATAGGGTGCATGTGGTAAAAGTTCAAAGCCAGAATCATAAATAGCAGCCATGGCTTGCAGCGACCGAAGACTCGGAGCATTGTCTTGATGATAAACAATCTTCCTGGACAACATTCCTCTTCTCTTTTCCTTGATAGCTTCTCGTAGTTGTTTCACAAGATTTGCATAATAATTGCCAGTGATGGTTTGACCCTTATTCAGAAAATCTAGAAGAAGTACACCCTCGGAATCCCAAAGGACAGACCACCATAACCTTCCCTGCTGATGGAACTGTCTTGGCTTTCTTGGAAGGAAGGGAACCGGAGGTTCTCCCATTGCATGGATTGTTGCTTGGACTCTGGTGTAATTGTAATTGGTGATGGGCCCAAGTCTTCATCCATGGTAACAAATCTACTGACAAATTCCTCTGGATTGGCTTCAAATAACGCAAGATTGTCCGAATAAACTTTCTCCTTACAGCCTTTTGATCGGGTGTCAAAGGTTTGGGAACCCAATGGGCAGAAAGCTTCCCAAGGCCCAAGTGTTCTCTCATAATCCGATCCACTGTTGTTTTTAGAATACCCAAGGTCTCTTCTATCCGACGAACTGTCATTCTTCTGTCCAACATAACCAAAACATGTATCTTGTCGATGTTTTCTTGAGTAACTGACTCAACAGGTCTTCCTTGTCGATGTTTGTCTTCGGTGCTGATCCTCCCTAATTTAAACGCAGCTACCCATTTTTTTTTACTGTGCTATAGGAAGGAGCATCTTCCCTTAATGTATCCACCATACCCTCATAGATTTCCTTCGGCGACATTCCTTTCTTACAAAGATATTTTATTACAGCACGAATCTCGTTTGTCTCCATTTTAGATGATTCCTGTTTCTTGTCCTCTTTCAGAACCCATAAAAAAAAAACGGTTAGTTCTAGAAACTTAAAAATGTACATATCTTTATACAAGGCTTTAAGGTATATTTGGTAAAATTTATTAGTTTCAAATATTTCGTTCTCATGGTCGGGCCACGGACTTATGGGACACCCCTCGAATAGTCAATGTTTTATTAAGCCCGTTGAAGAGCGATTATCGCTTGAAAGCTAGCATTTTGTAATAAAAATAAACTCATTGTGAGAAAATATTTTGTAATTTTAAACAGTCGAACTTGGATAATTCGAAGCCCAAGTGACAAAAAAATCGAATTATCCAAAAATTCGAATTAAAAACGTTTTGAATAAAAGGAACCAAGATAAATATTCGAGTTGAAGACTTTTGAATTATCCAAGTTCTACTGTATTATAATTTACCGTGGAGAGAAATTACCTTTAAAATTGATGACTCATCGTGAAGGAAAGGAGGAACATCTTACAACAATAGGGTTTAGAGAAGTTAATAATAGCGCTTTTGCGTTTCAGATTAATATTAGCTTTTTCTCCACAGTGTGAGTAAAGCCTTAAATTGATTACTAAATGTGAAGGAAAGGAGGAACATCTTACAACAATAGGGTTTATAGAAGTTAATAATAGCGCTTTTACGTTTCAGATTAATATTAGCTTTTCTCCACAGTGTAAGCAAAGCCTTAAATTGATGACTCATCGTGAAGGAAAGGAGGAACATCTTACAACAATAGGGTTTATAGAAGTTAACAATAGTGCTTTTACGTTTCAGATGAATATTAGATTTTTATCCACAGTGTGAGTAAAGCCTTAAATTGATGACTCATCGTGAAGGAAAGGAGGAACATCTTACAACAATGGGGTTTATAGAAGTTAATAATAGTGCTTTAACGTTTCAGATTAATATTAGCTTTTTCTCCACAGTGTGAGTAAAGCCTTCAATTGATGACTCATCGTGAAGGAAAGGAGGAACATCTTACAACAATAGGGTTTATAGAAGTTAATAATAGCGCTTTTACGTTTCAGATTAATATTAACTTTTTCTCCACAGTGTGAGTAAAGCCTCAAATTGATGACTCATTGTGAAAGAAGGGAGGAACTCTTACAACAATAGGGTTTATAGAAGTTAATAATAGCGCTTTTACGTTTCAGATTAATATTAACTTTTTCTCCACAGTGTGAGTAAAGCCTCAAATTGATGAATCATTGTGAAAGAAGGGAGGAACTCTTACAACAATAGGGTTTATAGAAGTTAATAATAGCGCTTTTACGTTTCAGATTAATATTAACTTTTTCTCCACAGTGTGAGTAAAGCCTTCAATTGATGACTCATCGTGAAGGAAAGGAGGAACATCTTACAACAATAGGGCTTATAGAAGTTAATAATAGCGCTTTTACGTTTCAGATTAATATTAACTTTTTCTCCACAGTGTGAGTAAAGCCTCAAATTGATGACTCATTGTGAAAGAAGGGAGGAACTCTTACAACAATAGGGTTTATAGAAGTTAATAATAGCGCTTTTACGTTTCAGATTAATATTAACTTTTTCTCCACAGTGTGAGTAAAGCCTTCAATTGATGACTCATTGTGAAAGAAGGGAGGAACTCTTACAACAATAGGGTTTATAGAAGTTAATAATAGCGCTTTTACGTTTCAGATTAATATTAACTTTTTCTCCACAGTGTGAGTAAAGCCTCAAATTGATGACTCATTGTGAAAGAAGGGAGGAACTCTTACAACAATAGGGTTTATAGAAGTTAATAATAGCGCTTTTACGTTTCAGATTAATATTAACTTTTTCTCCACAGTGTGAGTAAAGCCTTCAATTGATGACTCATTGTGAAAGAAGGGAGGAACTCTTACAACAATAGGGTTTATAGAAGTTAATAATAGCGCTTTTACGTTTCAGATTAATATTAACTTTTTCTCCACAGTGTGAGTAAAGCCTCAAATTGATGAATCATTGTGAAAGAAGGGAGGAACTCTTACAACAATAGGGTTTATAGAAGTTAATAATAGCGCTTTTACGTTTCAGATTAATATTAACTTTTTCTCCACAGTGTGAGTAAAGCCTTCAATTGATGACTCATCGTGAAGGAAAGGAGGAACATCTTACAACAATAGGGTTTATAGAAGTTAATAATAGCGCTTTTACGTTTCAGATTAATATTAACTTTTTCTCCACAGTGTGAGTAAAGCCTCAAATTGATGACTCATTGTGAAGGAAAGGAAGAACATCTTACAACAATAGGGTTTATAGAAGTTAATAATAGCGCTTTTACGTTTCAGATTAATATTAGCTTTTTCTCCACAGTGTGAGTAAAGCCTTCAATTGATGACTCATCGTGAAGGAAAGGAGGAACATCTTACAACAATAGGGTTTATAGAAGTTAATAATAGTGCTTTTACGTTTCAGATTAATATTAGCTTTTCTCCACAGTGTGAGTAAAGCCTTAAATTGATGACTCATTGTGAAAGAAGGGAGGAACATCTTACAACAATGGGGTTTATAGAAGTTAACAATAGCGCTTTTACGTTTCAGATTAATATTAGCCTTTTCTCCACAGTGTGAGTAAAGCCTTAAATTGATGACTCATTGTGAAAGAAGGGAGGAATATCTTACAACAATAGGGTTTATAGAAGTTAACAATAGTAGCAGTAGAAGTTTGTATTATGTATAAAAGAAACATTCGTGCTTTTAATTCTTTTCATTTTATATGTATAGATGGCGCGTTATTGCTTTGTGTTAATTTGTGTCTAACTGAATTTGTCTTTATTGTTTGCGGAAGAGTATTGCTCGATGCAAATATTTGAATATAATTCTACTGTCCTATAAGCTTGTGTCCATGGTTTTCTTGAAAACCATTTCTGAGATTCCATCCTTCAGTGCTGCATATATAAGTAGAATCGTCCAATACAGTATTAGAGCTCTGAGAAGCGGTCTGGGGAATTAAATTGGCGAAACCGCTGGGAGGGTTCACCACTGATGAGCCAAGCCCTCCCAATATATTTTTTCATCGCAATAAGGGCAGTAGAAGTTTGTATTATGTATAAAAGAAACATTCGTGCTTTTAATTCTTTTCCTTTAATAGCGCTGTTACGTTTCAGATTAATATTAGCTTTTTCTCCACAGTGTGAGTAAAGCCTTCAATTGAAGACTCATAAAGGAAGAAAAATGTGAAGCAAATTACAATTGTTTGTTTAATGTTTAGCCAATAATATAGCTTACTATATTCAGATTAATATTAAGAGGGTCGGTGGAAAGATAGTCTAAACCGTTGGTTTTTCGAATGCTAAGACCCGGGTTCGATTCCCGCATTGTGGCACTTTTTTTTTTCTGATAAAAAAAAAAATTCTCCAATGGCCTCCGATTCTTGCAAAAGTCCAACCCCACCAGCGAGTGCAAGTAACTAAACGGGGGCTCTGGCACATTTGTAAGTGCAAAGTCGAACTACTTTTCACATGTGTAGACATGTGGTGCACTTACAGTAAAAGCAGTCACCTACTTCTACCCACCATGATTATCATGGCCTGTACCACGTGTACTATGAATAAGCAAAAAAAAAAAAAAAGATTAATATTAGCATTTCTCGGGATTGGAAATTCTTTCAAAAAATAATTTTTAATACATACATACTCGGGGGAAATTTTCTCGGGTAAAACCTAGGCGTTGCCCGGGTCATTCGACTAGTGTTTAGTTTTTTTTTTTAATGTTTCGCATATACAAGGTAGGATCAAAAAGTTCCCGAAAATTTTTAAATAAATTATTTATTCATAGTATAGTAATTTAAACATCAAAATTTTCAAAATAGGAGCCTTGGTTATCTACACATTTTTTCCAGCGTGAAAAAAGCTGTTGAAATGTAAGTTCAAAGTCAATTTTTCTAAGCTTGTTTAGCTCCACCGTCGCATTTTCAATTACTTCTGATGACGATGAAAAGCGCCTTCCTTTTAACGTATTTTAAGTTTTGGAAAGAAGAAGAAATCCCATGGGGCGATATCAGGAGAGTAAGGAGGATGCGGCAAGACAGATACAGAGTGTTTGGCTAAATAGTCATGAATATTAATGTCTCTATGAGCAGGGGCATTATCATGTAGAAATTTCCACTGTTTTGATTTAAAGAGTTGGTTTCTTTTTCTTCTTATCGCGCCTCACGAAGGCGCACAAGTATTTATTTGTATGCCTGTTTATTAATAGTAACCCCCTCTTTAATAAATTCATAATAGACAAGTCCTTGATAATTGAAAAACACTACAAGCATTATTTTTTCTTTGGACTTGTCAAGACGAACTTTCTTCTTCCTAGGAGAACTTGGTGTGTGCCATTCGAGTGATTGTTTTTTTAGTTTGTGGATCAAAAAGAAAGCACCATGTTTCATCACCAGTTATTATTGTTTTTAAAAATCAGAATCATTATTTTCAGTTTCAATTAAATCTTTGCAAATTGATAATCTGGTTTCTCTTTGTTGATCTGTTAAATTTCGTGGGAAAAAATAACCACATTTTTTTTTCATGTTTAAACGTTCACCAATAATTTTTGGCAACTACCATACGAAATTCCAAGTATTTCCGATATATTATCAATAGTATTTTTTCTATCAGCAACAATTAAATCACGTACCTGTCCAATATTGCGATCCGTTGTTGACGTCAATGGCCGACCTGACCTTGAATCATCTGCGATGCTCTTACGGCCATCTTTAAAACGTTTATACCAGAAATAAACTTGCGTTTGTGACATTTTTAGTCTTCATAAGCTTCACTAATTAATGCTAATGTCTCTGTGAAAGACTTTTTAAAATTTACACAAAATTTAATATTTGCCCTTTGCTCAAATGATGACATTGCAGAAACCGACGCGAGCTAAATACTTACAACAAAAATATGCCTAAAATTAAAACTACGCATACGCATTTACTGGCGTTGCTAAATTAAATTATAGTTTTGGCTTTGTTTGTTCTTTACAGTAAAATTGATTTTACATTTTAAAAAGTTGTTTTATATTTTATTTTTTAAAAGTTCGGGAACCTTTTGATCCTACCGTTTATAACCACTTTTTGTTTTAGAAATAATCGTTATTTCTCCCTAAAATAAATTACGATTTTTGGTTAGAAAAGAAACACATGCGGGATAATTTTCAAATGTCGTTCTACAAGAACTAATCTATAATGTTTAAAGATAGCCATTGCTCTCTTATTTAAAAAAAATGACCCAATTAAAAAAATTTCCAAATAATTTAATTAGAAGTCGGTGGACGAGTGGGTAACCCCCTCGATTCCCGACAGTCATGAACCGGGATTGAATCCCGCGTTAAAATTTGTTTAATATGTGAATAACCTTCATATATTATTCAATGTTCAATTATCATGAACTAGGTTGCTCTTGCTGAGCGGTACCTATTTATGTGAATTTGAACCAGAAATAATTTAATTAGAAGTCGGTGGACGAGTGGGTAACACCCTCGATTCCCGACAGTCATGAACCGGTATCGAATCCCGCGTTAACATTTTATTTAATATGTGAATAACCTTCACATGTTATTCATTGTTGCAAATATCATAAACTAGGTTGCTCTTGTAGAGCGGTACCTAATAAAGTGATTTTGGAACCGAAACGAAATATTTTAATTGTCATCGCGAATGAGCAAGTAAAAAAAAAAACTGAAATAACCAAAATTTATATAATTTGTATGACTTAAATAAAAATGAGACTGAATTGTGGCAGATGTCATCACAAATACATTATTGTTGTTGTTGTCATGTCCAATGAAGAGCCTCAGATGTCTCCATGCATCTCTATCACATTGAGAGAAGAGATAAAAGAATTGTTTATGTAATATTATTTTGCAATAATTTCTCCCATAATCTTAGCTAGTTAAAAAATATACCTCCTTATACCGCCATTATTTTTTAGCTTTATTAAGGTAAAAATTTAATAAAGCTTAATACCTGCCATCTTGCAAGGTCTGGAGGGGCCACTTCTACTCCACCATCTTACCATGTGTAAATAGCCAGTACAAGATGACTCGAATGTAACACCTGTAAACTGAAACGAAATAAATAAGAATTAATACAAGGTGTCGTTAAAGACCCCTTCATAGAACGGGCTAATCTACTTATATATTTGCCTTATTCTGTCTGTTTGTCTGTTTGTTTGTTTGTCTGAAGCTCACGGATGGGATTTTTCATAACCATCGGTGGTTCAGTGGTAGAATGCTCGCCTGCCACGCGGGCGGCCCGGGTTCGATTCCCGGCCGATGCATTTTTTTTTTTTTACAATTTTTAAAACTCATTTATATATTATACAAGAATGACATCCACGGCGCCAATTTATAATTGTAACGAATAGTATTTGAATAAAAGCATTTAATCGGGTAAAACCCGGGCGTTGCCCGGGTCATTCGAATCTACTTATATATTTGCCTTATTCTGTCTGTTTGTTTGTCTGAAGCTCACGGATGGGAATTTTCATAACCATCGGTGGTTCAGTGGTAGAATGCTCGCCTGCCACGCGGGCGGCCCGGGTTCGATTCCCGGCCGATGCATTTTTTTTTTTTTTTTACAATTTTTAAAACTCATTTATATATTATACAAGAATGACATTCACGGCGCCAATTTATAATTGTAACGAATAGTATTTGAATAAAAGCATTTAATCGGGTAAAACCCGGGCGTTGCCCGGGTCATTCGTATATAATAATTGTATAAACGAATGGAAGACAAAATCACCGCGAATGTTTCTTTTTTTTAAGGCAATTTCTTTTTAAGGCAATTATCGTTATTTATCGTTAATTTTTGTTTCGATTTTATTGAAAAAAAAACGATATGGTGCCTTTAAAAAATGATCTTTATTACTATGCAGTTTTCTATTTAGTCAATATACCTAAGTTCATGTTGCAAATGTAATTATCTCTATCGATTTAGTAGGTGAAATGCAAAAAAAAAATCGACATGATGAAATCTTTATGAAAATTCATATTTTTATTTTTATATTTTCAAGACACACAGTTTGGGGTGGGACGTTTCACAAGAGAGACATCCACGGCGCCAATTTATAATTGTAACGAATAGTATTTTAATTAAAACATTTTAAAAACACACAGTTTGGAACGGGACGTTTCACAAGAGTGACATCCATGGCGCCAATTTATAATTGTAACGAATAGTATTTGAATTAAAACGTTTTTAAAATATATACGCACTCGGGTAAAACCCGGGCGTTGCCCGGGCCATTCGTCTAGTATTATAATATATGAAGACATATTAATGCGTATATTCTAGTAAATTGGCAATAAAATATCAATCAACTTTTTGAAGTAGCTCAATGATTGATGCTAAGTTTACAATAATATTATGGAAACAACATGATATGCAAATATGTATATGTATATACAGTAGACTCTCCTATAACGCGAGTTTTTACAACGCGATTTCGTACAACGCGACAAAAAAATTGCAACAAATTTATTTATACAACGCGAATTTTCGTATAACGCGTTATAAAATAAAACAATTTACCCTAACAACATTCGCGTTATACAAGTTTTATTTCGTACAACGCGAATTCTTATAACGCGATTTCATACAACACGGAACATATTAATCACGTTATAGGAGAGTTTACTGTATATGTATATATTATGTGGCGCTGAGTTTGTTGTTGACACACTTTAAAATGTTTTAATTCCTTAATAATGGTTGGCGTTCAGCCAACTGAAATATTGGTAAAATAAATGATATTTTGATCCATTATATGCCTTTTTATTTAAAGATTTATTTATGGATTGCTCTATTTTAAAATATATATATATGTATATATACAACAACAACAACAACAACAAAAAGCCCTTATTTAGGGTCACTGACCCTATACAGGATTCACCAGAGGTAGGCATAAGAACAAAGCAGTTAGACAAAGGAAACAACGATATAAATAGAAGAAAAAGAAAAAAAAAAAACAAGAAAGAGAAAGAAGGAAGCAAGAAAAACAACACAAAAAGAGTAGCAGTAAGAAAGTGAGGAGTGAGTGTCACTTGGCCTTCTTCTGAGATATGGACTTGTGGTATATGTATATATGTAAATGTTTATATATGTAAATATGTAAACTGGTGAGATCTTTCTAGTATATTTACCTTAGGACCTATATTAACATATAAATAAATAAAACATTAACGCTCTAATCCGAAGAAAGAAAGCTATAGAAAAAAAAGTTTTTTTAATATGATTTAAACATTTTTTAATGAAATATCAAATCGAATCAATACGAAATATATGCCAACATTAATATTTACCTATTTATATATATAATTTTTAGATAAATAAACATATTAATAGTATATTCTAAAGCAAGTGTGTAAAATTTAAATACATTTTAAATACTTTGAACGATAACATAAATATTTGAAAGAACTTTATTGGATATATATACACTATTACATATGATGCAAAAGAGAGGGTACCCCTTTATATACATTTAAATATTTTAATAAAATCAAAAAGCAATCTAGTATTAAGTTTCTTTTACTGTTTTTTTTTTTTAATTTCTCTAGCTTTCGGGCTGGCATGTCCTTCAACAATTTTTTTTTCAGCATGTATAGTTAGTTAGAAGTTATACTTCAGCCACTCTCCTAGGTATCACCAACATATGTCCAGCATCCCTAGAAAATCTCCCAAGAAAGAAATCTGCCTGGCGACACCTCATTAATTGGACTTCCACTGGCATTGTATATAAATCCAAGAAGACTTAGGTCAGAAGGACATCCCGGGTAGTTGGCGACTTCTGTACGCTCCAGGAACCTGGGTTACTTAAATAAAATAAATAAGTTATACTTCTAGTTCTCCTTCTCACTTTAAAGATAAAAGGGCATGTTATCCTGAAAAATAGAGAAATAAAAATTGTAAAAGAAACTTAACCCTGGATTTCTTGTTGATTGTATTTAAATATAAGTCGGGGGATGTACATATTTACACAAATTTATAAATGATTTATTCAATTACTCCCAAAGGTCGACTAAATGGGTGGTATGGAACGGTCTTGACTTTCACCACAATTCTTCGACCACCGAACTCAATGCCGTTCATTGTGTTGATGGCATTTGTAGCTTCATAATGACCCATAAATTCGATGAAAGCATAACCTTTTGGTTTTCCACTTGGATCCTTAACTATGGTGATATTTTTTATATGGCCACAGCGTCTAAACAGGGATTCTATCTGTTCGGTTGTAGTTGTGTATGGTATGTTGCCCATATATATACTAAATATATCTAATGTTTCTTTTCGGGGTGATGGCTTCTTCTCGACCTTCTCTGAATTCCTGAAAGCCTGTCTAGGTTCATTTGATCTATTTTCTTCAGAACGTTTGTCGACATTGGTGTTCTTTGGCTTGTTCTCAATGGTTTTGTTGTTTGGCTTTTGTTGTCGTTGTTTTGTACCCTCATTAATCCTCATATCAGGGAATATCATATTTATCTGCGTAGTAATGTCAACTTCTCGTCTCTTTCTTCCTTTCCGTCCATTGTTATTTGATCTCTTCGGAGGAACTTGCCGATTATTGTTCATTTTCCGGTGAAGCTAGGTAAAAAATTAGCCCAGGTTTAAAGAAGTAACGTAATATTGATTAAATCAATTAAACAAATGACTCGTAATTAAAAAAAAAAAAACAGATTACAAATTATTTTATTATATTTCTTAATAAATATTTTTTAAATAAATACTTTTAAAACATTTTCTCTCTTACACACACACACACACACTTATAAAATATATCCTGTCGATTTTTTTTAAAGATTGAAATTGAAAATATTTTCATTCTCTATCAATCATATATATATATATGATTAAATACAAATAAATATGATTATTGTATATCTGCAGAGCTTTCCCTTGATTGTCGATCTCGATAAAGAACTGCCCTATCTTTTTTCAGAGTTAAAATATTTATTTATCCATTATCTTGTGTTAGAACAGCTATCTTATACGTATGAAGCTAACCCCGATTCTCCTAGAGCTCTAAACTCCAATTTCATTCTATAAAGAATGCATAAAGGATCTCTGATATGACCGACAAGAAGGAAGTCCCTTTAAAATTACATTTCAAAATTTTATCAGCCATCCTTTCATAACTGAAAAGATGCACCACTTTGAATTTTTTTTATTGAAAATATTTCTAAATATATATGTATGTGTGTTTGAAAATAAAGCAATCCATACTTAAAAACTATTATCTAATGTATGTGTGTGTACCAAAAGTGACACCTCTCCCTTTAATATATATATTTAATAACACAAAGCAATAACGCGAGATCTATATATATAATGAAAGGATTTAAACACGAATGCTCCTTTTATATACAATACAAACTTCTACTGTCCTTCCTGCGATGAAAAAAATATATTGGAAGGGTTCACCACTGATAGCCAAGCCCTCCCAATATATTTTTTTCATCGCAGGAAGGACAGTAGAAGTTTGTATTGTATATAAAAGGAGCATTCGTGTTTAAATCCTTTCATTATATATATATATATATATATATATACTAGCGGATGTGCCCGGCTTCGCCCGGGTTTTACCCGAGTGAATGTTTGTCTAACGAACATTTGTTAAAACAATTCTCTATAAACTTATAAAACGTACTCGGCTTCGCCCGGGGTTTTACCCGAGTAAAGGTTTGTCTAGCGAACATTTGTTAAA
The DNA here is from genome assembly GCA_030710605.1 of Cordylochernes scorpioides. Taxonomy (NCBI): domain Eukaryota; kingdom Metazoa; phylum Arthropoda; class Arachnida; order Pseudoscorpiones; family Chernetidae; genus Cordylochernes; species Cordylochernes scorpioides. The sequence continues at coordinate 32,412,794 of CP092864.1, forward strand.
ACAATTCTCTAAAAACTTATTTAAAAAAAAAAAAGATATATTTTGATAATTTGAAACTCGTAAATTTGAATCTCTCGATAAAGTGAACATTTTTTCCCGGTCCCTGTGTGCCGTGTCATCCTGAATTTTGTCTTTCCTAATTTTCTACATTAGAAAATCATAGTTTTATCTAGTGAACATTTTTTCCCGTGTCACATTGCCGTGTCATCCTGAGATAATCTTACTTTTGATAAATAATATTTAAGATAACAAACTTAGTGATAAGAAAACTTGTTATCATCGTCACAATGGGGGCGCTGCTTGCGAGTTAAATCTACAAATCTGCAAATAACTCTAAGGATATTCAAGATATTCAGGAAATTATTTTACAAAAACCTTCCCGGTGATATACCTAATAATATCCCAAAATTTCACGGCGATTGGATGTATGGTTTTTGAATCTATAGAGTACAGACAAACAGACAGACAGACATTCAGTTTTATATATATAGATAATACGAATGGCCCGGGTTTTACCCGAGTGCGTATATATTTTAAAAACGTTTTAATTCAAATACTATTCGTTACAATTATAAATTGGCGCCATGGATGTCACTCTTGTGAAACGTCCCGTTCCAAACTGTGTGTTTTTAAAATGTTTTAATTAAAATACTATTCGTTACAATTATAAATTTGAACGATAGGCTCATAATTTCTTTATACCGTTATTATACCGTTATATTATATATATTATATTTATTATATATATATATTACACGTTATTTGTTTTCTTGGCCGACTGTTTTACATATGGTGTTATCTTAAAATTGCTTGTTTTGAATATTTTTTAGATTGAGATTATTAGCTAGTATGTAAAAAAATTAACTCTGTTGAAATTTAATTTTGTATTTATATATAAATAAAATTAACTCTGTTGATTTTTTTTTGTATTTAATCGATAACAGCGAAGTTACGCATGTTAATGTTAGGGAAAAATATTTTGATGTTAAGCAAAAACTGCTCCATCTCGTTTTACATAAATGTTGAAAATTTGGTTGAAATTGATGCATTGTAACGAAAGTTTTTAGTGATGTCCACTTATGAAATTTCCATTTTATTAATATAGATATATATATATATATGTGTGTATTAAGAGAGAGAAAAAAAGGTATATCCTGATCGTGCAACTAAATGTAGCTGATGGTTTGCGCCATCTATCAGACCATCAGAAACTTTTTGTTGCATGACCAGGAGATTTTCCCCTTAATTTATCCACCTGAGATCCCAAGTACAATTTCACCTTTGTACTATTTCTCACATTGTTTAGCATTCATAAGACCTTCAATCCTAAATACCTGTTTCATGATTTTTCAAGATGCCCAAAAGACCAGCTTTTTTAGTCGTTGAGGTAAAGCTTGCATCATGCTGATGAAGGCTAAGAGCCCTAAACGAGTGCTTTTAGCTTTTATTGATTAATCAAGAAATTTGGCCAATTCTGGAATAATTAAAAATTCAACGATATACGCCCCCGTGAATACACGCACAAAACCTTTATTAAGACAATATCTAACAACACACAACTTATTATTCTTGGATATTTAAAAATAAATATCAACATATATAGTCACGACCGTCTTTCCTGAATTCCTCATGTCACGGATGCGTGCGCATCATCATTATGATCATTATCATTATCTAATGATAATAATAATAATTATTATTATTATATTATTATTATTATTTTATTATCAACATATATAGTCACGACCGTCTTTCCTCGATTCCTCATGTCACGGATGCGCGCGCATCATCATTATGATCATTATCTTCTATAGAAGCTTCTATCTTTATAATTATGTATATTTACAAAAAGTCAATTCGCTCGCGCCTCTAGCGGTGAAAATGAGGGGTAATACCAGCTGACCTAATGTACATGTAAAGTTTGGAGCGGGACGTTTCACAAGAGTGACATCCACGGCTCCAATTTATAATTGTAACAAATAGTATTTGAATAAAAACATTCAATCGGGTAAAACACGGGCGTTGCCCGGGTCATTCGGCTAGTATGTAAAATAAAAGCGGAGCAAGATATCAATACTTGTACAAATTAATTAAGAAATTAATTCTGTTAGATCCCTAGAATCCCAAAATATGCAAATAAATACTGACCTACTTCAGACATATAAAGAGAGCAATTGATCTAGAAGAAGACGCTGATGTTGATAAAGTTAAAGGAAGATGACCTACAATGAACTAGCTAGAAGGAGTCAAGATAACCACCGGAAGGTCACTAGATGAGCTACGAATGATGGCCATTAACAGATCAAATTGCTGAATATTTGTCCATATAGTCAACAAAAGTTGGAATTGACTTGATGGACACTAACAACATAAAAAAATAAATTAATTAAGAACATATTTATAACCCAGGTTCCTGGAGCGCAGAACGCCAACTATCCGGGGTGTATATACGAGTATATATACTCGTATAAACGCTATGTTATAAACCTGTCTAAAGCGCCCCCTCTTGGGACTCACCAAAATAACGTGCTATAGAGAGGGGATGCTATAGACAGGTCACTTTTAATGTAAATCGCATCGTACTACGTATTTAAAATCGGGCGCTAAAGAGAGGAAGGCGCTATTTAGAGGGGACACTATAGACAGGTTTAACAGGTTTAAATATATATTTAATTATTTCTTATATTTTATTATGATATTTAAAAAAAAAAACACATTGCCGCGTATATGTTTTAATAGAACACGGGAACTGTCGAATGCTTCGGGCACACCCATCGGTTTCATTAAAAAGCTCACCAATCTGCTTAACAATAATGGATCCCCTGCACTTGTTTCCTGTGATGATCCTGAAACGCTGAGGAGAACGATTACAGGGCTCTTAAAAACAGCGGCAGACCAATCTCTACAAAACGACCTTAATGGAATGGATAAATCTAATCTATACTCTCACTACAAAGACATTCACATATCTTTCATGACGGAGGGATACCTTTTAGGGGATTTTCCTTTCCCGGTTGTAAGACTACTCGCACAAGTTAGAATACTTTCAAGTTTTTTTTTAGAGAAAACCACACCAAGATGCTCTGCGGTGAGGACCCGATTTGTACCTTCTGTAATTCAAAACTAAAAAATGAAATCACTCACTATATTTTTGATTGCTATGCTCTGAAAGAAGAAAGAAGAACCCTTATGCTCAAAACTGGGCAACTCTGTGCTTCACTTCCATCAATAATTGACAATATGACCCAGAATAAGTATATTTTTACGGCGTTTTATGGTTTCCACAAGTCCGTATCTCAGAAGAAGGCCAAGTGACACTCACTCCTCACTTTCTTACTGCTACTCTTTTTGTGTTGTTTTTCTTGCTTCCCTCTTTCTCTCTCTTGTTATTTTTTCTTTTTCTTCTGTATATATCGTTATTTCCTTTGTCTCACTGCTTTGTTCTTATGCATACCTCTGGTGAATCCTGTATAGGGTCAGTGACCCTGAATAAAGGCTTTTTGTTGTTGTAAAAAAAACACACCACACAGAGAGAGAGGTACTCCTGGAACGTATTTTCATATTGATTTATATCTTTTTTAAAATTTAATGAAAAGGAAACGGAAGAAACAGTTAGTAGTGGTATTTAGTGTATGAAGTAATGTGAACGATTATTTTTTTCTGAGGTTAACCTTCCAAATTGAAATAAATATTTATATATATCTTGTTATACTGACACTTTATATCTTCAATTCGATATCAATTTGTTTTAAGGCTCTTTTTAATCATCATAAAAACTATATATACATATATCATAAAATTATATACCCATTATAAAACCTATATATATATATGTATAGTTTTTATAATGTGATTAAAGGAAGTCTTAATAAATAAATTGATATCGAATTGAAGGGGTATAATGTCAGTATAACAAGCTATTACCGATCAATAATATTAAAGTAGTGTTATAACTATAATATCCCATCCCTGGACACTTTATTTTTCCGTTTATCATTACTCTTCATAATTCATCCTTTCATACTTCATCCCTAAGGTTAGAAATAATCGTTATTTCTCCTTAAAATAAATTTCGATTTTTCGTTCAAAAGAAACATTTGCGGGATAATTTTCAAATGTCGTTTCTACAATCATAAGCCGCATTATATTGTATTATAATCTATATATATAAAATTGAATGTCTGTCTGTCTGTACTCTTACGGGGAAGAAGTTTTCCTGTACTCTAGTAGGTGGTTCCGTCTCTAGAGTGGGTGGAGAGGCGTCTCTACGTGTTGTCCTCCGTAGGGGTGCCACTGACTGATGTCCAGTGAAGCTGTAAGCTGGCCGTCTGTCCTTGGTCGTCTGAGGCGGCGCACGTGTCTTGAAACTCTTGGGTCTTCGCTCTGTGTGTGCGCCATTGGGAGCGTCCCAGCCGTACGCGAAATTGCACCGGGGACGCCTGGTGTTGAAAAACCAAGGGGTGCACACAGCAGTAACACCCCCCGCCTTCTCGTCGGTTCCCTGTGAAAACCTCGTGCCTCAGAGGTCCCTGACTCGTCGGCGGATTCAGGGAGTACTGGATAAGGGTACGAGGGCTAAAGGGGGGGGAGTCCTATGGGAGCGTAGGACGGGTCTTTCTAAGTCCGAACGAGAGGGCTCGGTCAGCAACCTTGCCAATGAACTCTCGGTGACGCCTGTGGGTGAATGGTCAACCCCATGGAGCCAGACCATAATGGCGGGCGCGAGGGGCCTACCAATGGCCGCTCGGTGCATGGAGAATGCATCATTCCTTCTGGCTGTGTGTGGATCTAGATTTCAGCGAAATACAGTGGACGCAAGGGCCACTTTGAGCCCATATCGTCCCTGGCCCTGCTTCGCAGGGCCGAATTTCCTATCTGTCTGTACTCTTGACGGGGAAGAAGTTTTTCCCGTCCTCTACAATCACTCTAGAGGAGTGAGTGGAGAGGCGTCTCTGCGTGTTGTCCTCCGTAGGGGTGCCACTGACTGACGTCCAGTGAAGCTGTAAGCTGGCCGTCTTTCCTTGGTTGTCTGAGGCGAGGCACACGTGTCTTGAAACTCTTGGGTCTTCGCTCTGTGTGTGCGTCATTGGGAGCGTCCTTGCCGTGCGCGAAAATTGCACCAGGGCTAGGCCTGGTGTTGAAAAACCAAGGGGTGCACACAGTAGTACCACCCCCCCGCGTTCGCGACGTTCCCCGTGTAAACCTCAGTACCTCAGAGGTCCTTGATTCGACGGCAGATTCAGGGAGTACTGGATAAGGGTTCGAGGGCTAAAGGGGGGGGAGTCCTATTGGAGCGTAGGACGGGTTCTTCTAAGTCCGACGAGAGGGCTCGGTCAGCAACCTTGCCAATGACTCTCGGTGACGCCCGTGGGTGAGTGGTCAACCCCACAGAGCCAGACCATAATGGCGGGCGCGAGGGGCCTACCAATGGCCGCTCGGTGCATGGAGAATGCATCATTCCTTCTGGCTGTGTGTGGATCTAGATTTCAGCGAAAGCCTGGGATGCAAGGGCCGCTGTTGAGCCTATATCATCCCTGGCTCAGTCTGTGATTGAGCCGAATTTCTATTCTGTCTGTACTCTTGAGGCCACTTTGAGCCCATATCGTCCCAGGCCCTGCTTCGCAGGGCCGAATTTCCTATCTGTCTGTACTCTATAGATTCAAAAACCATACATCCAATCGCCGTGAAATTTTGGGATATTATTAGGTATATCACCGGGAAGGTTTTTGAAAAATAATTTAATGAATATCTTGAATATCCTTAGAGTTATTTGCAGATTTGTAGATTTAACTCGCAAGCAGCGCCCCCATTGTGACGATGATAACAAGTTTTCTTATCACTAAGTTTGTTATCTATATATATAAAAATGAATGTATGTGTGCCTGTTTGTTTGTTTGTCCTTTATGCCTGACCAAACCACTCATTGGAACGCCATGAAACTTTGGGAAGTTATTTAGTATAGTACTGGGATGGTTTCTAGCAAATAAAATTTTTGAAATAACTTTTCGCCTAGAAATAATCAAGATAAATATTCTAATTTATCTGTTATAATTCAACAATCTGCTCTAAATATTATCATGATGATACGATGATTTTGTAATGTAGAAAATTAGGAAAGACAAAATTCAGGATGACACGGCAATTTATTTGAGACAAGAATAATGATACAATTCCAAGGCAAGATACTATTCCTTTAACTTCCAATTACCGAGGGAACCAATTAATATTGATTTTATTCAACTTATCGAGTATTTTTCAAGGGACCGGGAAAAAATGTTCACTTTATCGAGAGATTCGTTAAACAAACCTTTACTCGGGGGTAAAACCCGGGCGAAGCCGGGTACATCCATACAAGAATAATGATACAATTCCAAGACAAGATACTATTCCTTTAACTTCCAATTACCGAGGGAACCAATTAATATTGATTTTATTCAACTTATCGAGTATTTTTCAAGGGACCGGGAAAAAAATGTTCACTTTATCGAGAGATTCGTTAGACAAACTTTTACTCGGGTAAAACCCGGGCGAAGCCGGGTACGTCCGCTAGTCTTAAATATTATTTATCAAAAGTAAGATTATCTCAGGATGACACGGCAAATATTTGACCGGGAAAAAATGTTCACTAGATAAAACGATGATTTTGTAATGTAGAAAATTAGGAAAGACAAAATTCAGGATGACACAGCAATTTATTTGAGACAAGAATAATGATACAATTCCAAGGCAAAGATACTATTCCTTTAACTTCCAATTACCGAGGGAACCAATTAATATTGATTTTATTCAACTTATCGAGTTTTTTTCAAGGGACCGGGAAAAAATGTTCACTAGATAAAATGATGATTTTGTAATGTAGAAAATTAGGAAAGACAAAATTCAGGATGACACGGCACACAGGGACCGGGAAAAAATGTTCACTTTATCGAGAGATTCAAATTTACGAGTTTCAAATTATCAAAATATATCTTTTTTTTTATATAAGTTTATAGAGAATTGTTTTAACAAATGTTCGTTAGACAAACCTTTACTCGGGTAAAACTTCGGGCGAAGCCGGGTACATCCGCTAGTATATGAAATAAAAATGATATAAGAGGAGGAGTAAAGAAATTTAAAATGTGTGTGTGAAAGATTATATAGATTATGTTTTTTAAAGTACGAGTATCAATGGTTCTGTCTTTTATTTTTTTCTTATCTTGTATCTTCAATTCTCCCCCCCTATGTTCCGCTCATATGACACGTAACTGCCGAGGCTACAGCGTGAACTTGTTACAGTCCTACTTTGTTGAAAAAAATGCAAAACCTTTATGATACCTTAAAATATATGATCTTTATCTACTTTCATTTTAACTTTCTTCACTTCTTCTCTCTCTTATACCATTTTCTTTAATATATTATAGATATAACACTACTTTATTTTAATATAAATATATATATGTCATTGTATGAATGTACTAGCGGATGTGTACCCGGCTTCGCCCGGGTTTTATACGAGTGAAAGTTTGCCTAACGAATATTATATATTATGAAGTATAATAAACAATGCTAAAGATTAGTTTTAATTATTAATCAAGATTGTGTGTGAATATGTGAGAAAGATGTAATATCGTTGTTGTTTTCTTGGCCGACTGTTTTACATATGGTGTTATCTTAAAATTGCTTGTTTTGAATATTTTTTTAGATTGAGTTGAATGAATTGCTGATTTTTTTTTTGTATTTATATATAAATAAAATTAACTCTGTTGAATTTTTTTTGTATTTTATCGATAACAGCAAAGTTATGTATTTTAAAGTTAGGAAAAATATTTTGATGTTAAGCAAAACCTGCTCCATCTCGTTTTACATAAATGTTGAAAATTTGGTCGAAATTGATGCATTGTAACGAAAGTTTTTAGCGAACACCACTTATGAAATTTCCATTTATATAGAAGATATAATATAAATGAGTTTTAAAAATTGTTAAAAAAAAATGCATCGGCCGGGAATCGAACCCTGGCCGCCCGCGTGGCAGGCGAGCATTCTACCACTAAACCACCGATGCTTTAAAAAAATCAAATTCATTTATCGTCGCGACCAGTGCTGCGCCCTAGCGGTAAAAGACTGGAACTAACGCTTTTTGGTTTTTTATTTTTTAAAAAAAGCACATTAACTTTTTTAGTTTTTTTGAATAGCCTATATGTTAAACGAAATCTTCAGCTACCTACATGCGAAATTCCATAATGATTGAGTCAGTAGATTTTGCGTGATGCGATAACAAACATCGATTTCGCATTTCATTTTTATATATACTAGCAAATTTAGCGCGCCTTACGTCGCTCTAATAAAAGAAATTAAAGCACATACAATCCTGCCTTCTTCACAGACATAATAACATTTATGAAGAAAATCACACAAACAAAAACAATATATCGAATATAAAGTTATAAGTCAAAAACAATTGAGCTATATATTAATTAATATAATAAAGAGAAACGGTCATTCTTTTTTCTTTATATATAGGTTTTTCAACTTTAAGACATTTATAAGAGACAACAATAAAAAACAATAATATAAGACAGCACAATTTAATTTTTTACTTTAACAACATTTTCATTTTTAGATTTAATTTAATTTAAAAAGCACCTTTTTGATAACATTCTAATATTTTAATATATTGCATTTATAATTATATTATATAATTATATTATTCTTACTATTTTATTTAGTGTGTACTCTCAGTTGTACTCTCACGGCATAATATCAACATTTTATAGTATAGTGTAAAAATGTATAGTGTAAAAATGCAAAAAAAAAGTTACACTATAATATAACACTATATACACTATAATATAACAATGTGACATAGATCAATTTTCGGTATATATTGAAATATATATATTTTGAATATTCACTAAATATCAAAATGAATATTAACTAAATATCGAATAAGGAATATAAATATATATTAATATTTATAATTATTATATAATATATATATTAATATATATAAATTAATATTTAATTCGCATAGGCATATTTAATATAAGCAATATTAAAATAGCCAATTTCTGGCGTAATTAAATAATTAAATAATTAATTAATTAAGAGAGTAGTACATACAGACAAACAGACATTTTTTGCGCATTGATAATTAGATATTATAGATAATCTAAAAATATAAAAATTATGAAAAATCACCTTAACCAAATAAAAACGGTGCTAAAATGAACAAATTGCAAAAGTGTTGAAAAAGAAAAAATAAAAGTTAAAAATGAAAAAATTTACTAAAAGTACGCATTTAAATATTTAGACAATTTAGACAAATTAAAAAAGAGACGGCAAGTATGAAAAGTATATAAAGTGTAAATTATTTATTATATTATATTTATTATTATATATATTAATATATTATTTATATATATTTATATATTTATATATTATATATATTTATTTATTTACATATTATTATATATATATTATATTTATTATTTAAATTATTCAAATATCAAAATATTGCTTATATTAAAATTTAAATTATTCAAATATATCAAATTATTTCGTTTTATTTCAATCAATGGCCGAGCGTGTCGCTAACGTCGAGCTTAACGTCGAGCTAAATGCGTATTTTTGCTAACTGCGTTATTTTTAAAAGTTTAAATATTTGAATTTGAAGTTACCTGAATAATTCCGGGACTAAATGTAATATGTATACGAAATATTGTCGTATAAAATAAAATATTAAGAGAGGAGTTAGGGAACAAACAAACAAACATTTTTTGCGCTTTAATAATAAGATAATATATATATATATATATATATAATATAATATAATATATATATATATATATATATATAAGGAAGGATATACAGTTAAATCTGTCTATAGCGCCTCCCTCTCTATAGCGCCCGATTTTAAATACGTAGTTCGATGCGATATACGTACATTAAAAGTGACCTGTCTATAGCACCCCCTTTCTATAGCACCCTATTATGGTGAGTACCAAGAGGGGGCGCTATAGACAGGTTTAGCTGTATATATATCGGTTTTTAACTTCAAATTAAAGTTTTGTAATTTCAAATTAAAGTATTTTTTTAAATTCAAATATTTTTTTAAAATAAAAATTTAAGATTTTTAATTTCAAATTAAAGTTTATTAATGTAATATTGAATATTTACAATAAAAAATGAATACTAACAAGAATAAGAATTTAAAAAAAAAGTTAAATAAAGCAATTTGGACAAAGCATTTAATTCAACGGTTGTTCTGCTACAGCCAGCGGTAGTTTCCTAGACATGTCAACGTAATAATTGTTGAAATCAGTAGAAGTGGTCACTTCAATAATCTGTACCAAATTTTGTGGATCGGCCAGCAAATTTCGTGCAGACAATTTTATTTTTGAAAATACCTTTTCTATAGGATTTAACATGGAGGAATATGGTGATAGAAAACTATAATTACTATAAACTTTAATTTGAAATTAAAAAACTTCAATTTGAATTTTAAAAACTTTAATTTGAAGTTAAAACCCTATATATATATATATGTTTGTCGTCTATACATGTCCTCAATAAGTACCTAATCTGGCTGAAATTTTATAACAGGACATAGAGAAAAATCTGGAAGAGTTTATTGCCGCATTTTTATATTTAAAAAAAATTGACCAAGTTCAAAAACAGTTATTTTTTAGTCAGAAAATGAGGATGACAATATTGCTGTATCATGTTGGATTATCAGAAACAAAATTCTTTCGGGAAAATTCCACAAAGCAGACCACGGGTGAAGCCAGACCATAATTTTTAGTAGACAGAAACAAAATTCTAACAGCAAAACATTCACTCAAATAGAAGACACACGAAGCCAGGTCATCTCTATACAGTTAAACCTGTCTATAGCGCTCCTTCTAAATAGCACCTTCCTCTCTATAGCGCCCTATTTTAAACATTAAAATGTAAACATTTTACATTAAAAGTGATCTGTCTATAGCACCCTATTTTTTTGAGTCCCAAGAGGGGGGGCGCTATAGACAGATTTAACTGTATATATAATTTTAAAATTACAAAATATTTTCTCACAATGAGTTTCTTTTTATTTCAAAACGCTATCTTTCAAGCGATAATCGCTCTTCAACGGGCTTAATAAAACAATATCGACTATATCCTACAATAAATATTTACAAAAACATAAAGCGTGGATATTTACAACTGAAAAAATTCAAAATTGATATATAATTTATCAATTATATGTAATATATCTATTTACAATTTTAGAGCATCCAGAACCTATAAAATTGATCTATTGATTTATTCTGAGATATCTAAGGTATTTATTAAGCCCGTTGAAGAGCGATTATCGCTTGAAAGCTAGCGTTTTGAAATAACAAGAAACTCATTGTGAGAAAATATTTTGTAATTTTAAAACGTTTTTCACAATTTTATCATGAATAGATGTATATAAAATATTGATTCTCTGCCTTTTGGATGAGATCATACGATTACAACGGATTCGTCTTCTTTCCTAAGACCCTATGGAGGCTATGGGCCTCACCTATAACCGTGTCGTGGCGGGATAACCACTCAGGGTCTGAAGGAAATGCCAACCCGAAGAAAGAAGAGATGAATCTTCCCGCAAGAGCACCTTCCGCCCGGATCCAGAGGACCAGAAGAAGAAACCTTTGTACCTATTTTCATTCATTCTTTTATAAGTAATTTGTATATTTTCTATTTTTTTTTTAGCATCCACTATGTTGAACTTGCTTTTTTTTTTTCTTATCCCTTGTACACGTGGTACATGCCATGATAATCATGGTGGGTAGAAGTAGGCGACTGTTTTTACTGTAAGTGCACCACATGTCTACACATGTGAAAAGCAGTTCGACTTTGCACTTACAAATATACCAGAGCCCCGTTTGGTTACTTGCACTCGCTGGTGGGGTTGGACTTTTGAAAGAAAATCGGGGCCATTTGAGCACTTTTTTTTTTATCAGAAAAAAAAAAAGTGCCCAATGCGGGAATCGAACCCGGGTCGTAGCGGTCGAAAACCAACAGTTTAGACCATCCTTCAACCGACACCCTATGTTGAATTTGCATTTCTTTGGAATATTTCAATAAAATGTTTTAAATATATCTCTCTCTCTATATAGTATATATATATAAATGTCAATATATATTTTTATATATATTTATATAAAAAATCCAAAAAAATATTTTTCAGAATATATCCATTTTCTACTGAATCGATTTTTATAAATATATATTTATATATATATATATCTTCATAGAATCGATTCAGTAGAGAGAGGATGTTTGCTAGAAAAACATTTTTTTAATCAAATATTCGTTATAGGCAAACTTTTACTGGAGTAAAACCCGGGCGAAGCCGGTACATCCGCTAGTATATATATATATATATATATATAAAAATAAATAGTTGTATAGTTTTATAGTTAAGTATTCTATTAAAATTATCTTCATTAGTTTGATTATTTAAATTCAAATTATAAATTTGTTAATTGTTATTATTTAGTATAGATAGAGAAAAAAAAAAAAAAATTCTTTACTTCTAAAACATCCTCTAGTTAATTATATAATTATAATTAATAACAATAAAAAAATTAACAAAGTAACGTCTATTACATCGGCTTTTACACGTCATTCAGACATACTCTAATCCTATATATAGAATAATCGAAGAGATAATATATATAATAGTTAGAAAAAAGATAGAAAGACAGAACCATGTACTATTAATCAAACTAATAGAAAGAAAACAAAAAGTTTTGTAAATAAGGTAGATAAGATTGTTAGTATATATATATATTTTTTTATAATTTTATATTTTATTCTTTTTTTTTTTTAAAGATTTTTTAAATTTTTTTATTTTAAAATATGAATATAAAAAGTTGTATTTAGTAAAATAACTATAATATGAATTAACTTTTATTATAAGTTTGGTTATTATGTTTTGAAACCCTAATGGTAGACCAGACATATACAAAAAACTTAAATTGGAGTAATTATTGAAAAAAGAGGTCTGCTGAACCGGGACTTCTCAAATAGAAATTCAGCTTTTCAACATTTCATCCCTTCTCTATTATGTCTAGACCTCCTTTCAACCGTATTTTATGTGTTAATATAAAGTTACTACAGTGAAACATTTATATGAACAAATATAATGTGTACCTACCTTGTCCGCGAACGCCTTCAACTGTAAACAACTATTTCTGGATAACACATGTTGTGGGGGGGTGGGGACAAATTTAGACCGAATTGTGGGAGAACAAGACATTCAAAGAATAAAGATAAGATAGTTAAAGGAAGAAATCCAAATTTTATAATCTTTACAGTCAGTTAAAATTAAAATAATTGATTCAACACTTATTCATCTTTCAATATTCCTTTAAAAAGGCAAATTATTAGAGTTTAATAAAGCTATTAATTGTGAAAATTCACTTTTATTTAATTTCCATTTTCCTCCCCAGAAATTGGAGAATAAACAAAATGAATTATATACAATATTACTTTAAAGGAATAAAGGAATATTGAAAGATGAATAAGTGTTGAATCAATTATTTTAATTTTAACTGACTGTAAAGATTATAAAATTTGGATTTCTTCCTTTAACTATCTTATCTTTATTCTTTGAATGTCTTGTTCTCCCACAATTCGGTCTAAATTTGTCCCCACCCCCCCACAACATGTGTTATCCAGAAATAGTTGTTTACAGTTGAAGGCGTTCGCGGACAAGGTAGGTACACATTATATTTGTTCATATAAATGTTTCACTGTAGTAACTTTATATTAACACATAAAATACGGTTGAAAGGAGGTCTAGACATAATAGAGAAGGGATGAAATGTTGAAAAGCTGAATTTCTATTTGAGAAGTCCCGGGTCAGCAGACCTCTTTTTTCAATAATTACTCCAATTTAAGTTTTTTGTATATGTCTGGTCTACCATTAGGGTTTCAAAACATAATAACCAAACTTATAATAAAAGTTAATTCATATTATAGTTATTTTACTAAATACAACTTTTTATATTCATATTTTAAAATAAAAAAATTTAAAAAATCTTTAAAAAAAAAAAAGAATAAAATATAAAATTATAAAAAAATATATATATATACTAACAATCTTATCTACCTTATTTACAAAACTTTTTGTTTTCTTTCTATTAGTTTGATTAATAGTACATGGTTCTGTCTTTCTATCTTTTTTCTAACTATTATATATATTATCTCTTCGATTATTCTATATATAGGATTAGAGTATGTCTGAATGACGTGTAAAAGCCGATGTAATAGACGTTACTTTGTTAATTTTTTTATTGTTATTAATTATAATTATATAATTAACTAGAGGATGTTTTAGAAGTAAAGAATTTTTTTTTTTTTTTTCTCTATCTATACTAAATAATAACAATTAACAAATTTATAATTTGAATTTAAATAATCAAACTAATGAAGATAATTTTAATAGAATACTTAACTATAAAACTATACAACTATTTATTTTTATAATTAATTTAGATTTAGCTTGCTAATCTAACCAAATCTACTTGATATGATTTATCATTCTGATCAGATTGCTCCTTAAGTTTTAAATGTAGTATCACTGTTATATTTTTATTATATAGTTTTTACACTATATATATATATATATATATATATATATATATATATATATATATATATATATATATATAATACAATATAATGCGGCTTATGATTGTTGAACGAAGTTTGAAAATTATACCGTAAATGTTTCTTTTGAACGAAAAATCTAAATTTATATAAAATAATTTTATAAAATAAATTTCGATTTTTCGTTCAAAAGAAACATTTGCGGTATAATTGTCAAACTTCGTGTCATATATATATTTGAAGTAAACGGATATATATATTTATTTATTTTATTATTATATATTTAAAATTGTAGAAGGTATATTTTTATATACAGTAGAACCTTCATGAGGGGACACCCGCACTTGAGGACACCTCTCTATAATTGATATTTGTTATTTGCAAAATTACCATTTTTACTATTTAGAAACTCTCCAGTAAGAAGACACCTCTCCCTAAAGGACACTTTGGCTCAGCAATTAGGTATCATTTACAGGGAGGTTCTACTGTATTGCAAAATAGAAAAAAAAGTTTTGATTATTATAGGCAGATGGGGCTACGTTCGCTTTTATTCAATTGATTCTTAAACGGCTTAATTAGGAATATATTAGGAAGAATAATGCTCGATGCAATTTTCTAAAGGTATTTTGTTGTTCCGAAGCTTATGTCCATACTGTATCCTTAAATAGATTTCTGCTCAAAGTTCTCCCTAGTGACGGGTATAAAAGACGAACAAGCCAGTAGAGTATTGAAGCGGTCTGGTGGATTAAGTTGATCTGTAATAAGCTCCAGCCCACATCTCTAGACAAAAGTGCTCTTGTGTGGCCTTTTGTTTACCACATGTGGCACAGAAAACCATAGCTTTTCATTTCAAACGTCCTGCCATATTCCTTGTGGTTTGGATATAAATGTAAAGCACATTACCTATAAACTCCAATTTTTTTTAAATGGGTTTTCGATTTAAAGATTTTTTTTACAACATTTTTAAAGAACGTTATTTAGAATTTTTATGCTTCATAACATCCAGGTTTAGTCTAGTCGAATCCTTCACCAATTTATCGTGTCCAACGAAGAACCTCAGATGTCTCCATACATCTCTATCACAGCAGCAGCAATGTCCACTATCTTGGGTGTGTAAAGCTGCTGCTCTGGGTCCATGTCAATTTTCTGCAAGGCTGCGGCCATTGCTGGGTATGAGAATATGTGGGTGGGTGTTAGTTCCACACCAGAACAATTGTTGCATCTCCTGTAGTTACGATGTGATTTTCTATATATATTTTATACATTTAGAATATTTATAAAGATAAAGATCACCTCACCCGTCAAAATAGAAGTCAAAGCTAGACGCCATCTATTGACCGTCGCAGCGAACTAGCGGCCTTAGATCGGTGACAAAGCCGCAAACCCAGCTGACGAGGGCCATTATCGCGAAACCATGGTCTCTAGGTGGACGCTTCTCAGTTTGCCAAAGCTGGTGTTGTGTCACCGACCCGAGATCGCTAGTTTGCCGAACGGTCAATTTTGACGTCTATTTTGGCGGGAAAGGCGACCTTTGTCTTCACAGATCGCTATCCTCCTGGAAAATTTTACATATAGAATATTATATATATAATTAATATCTCACCGTAGTGAAAAATTTACTAATGATGACAAAGAATGAACCACAACACCAGTTTTGGAAAATTCAGACAAAAGCCAACAACCTGTGTACCATGGTAACGGGGTTTGGTCCTCATCAGTACAGGGGTGTACAGGTTGGACCTCTGTCTGTATTTGCCAAAACTGGATGTTGTGGCTCTTTCTTTATTATCACGAAAACAGTTCTCACTAGGGTGATGGACTGTGGATCGTTCTTATGTTTAATTAAAGGGAGAGATTCCTCTTTTAGTAAATGATTATCATCCTCCCTCATCTTTATTCTATATTCCTATATTTACATAGTCTTTATTAACGGCGTCCAACGCGAGAAAATTTTGTCACCGATGGACCGCGAGAGTTATTTCTCTGGCTGGCATTGTCCAACTCAAGACCAAGGTGGTACTGGTAGATGATAGCCTTCGCCATCTTCATTGCCTTGAGATGGAGACCGAAGAGCCAGGCTTGCAGATCCAGGGGAATGATGCAGGAGGTGAACACCTCGCAGAGCTGGATCCGCACGGCTCGACAACTCCAAAATCTGTAGGTCAGCGATCCGTCGCAGGATAGCCAGGATGGAGTAGGGTATGGGAGGCTAGCTGTATGGTGATGTCTGCGTCGTGCACCGAGAAGCAATAACGAAGTAGGTCGTCCCAGGGAATGTAGAGAGCCATATCTACAGTGAAGGTCCACCACGCAGCCAGCTCTACAATAGGATGGTCCATCAGCCGTGCCGAGTCCAGTGCCCGGCGTACACCCAGGCTGTTGAGACGGGGAATGGGCATCGTCGGCCCCCGCAGGACGATGGTCCTTGTGCTCCGCATAATATCTGTAGCTACCGTTTTACACATACATATTGTACCGTAGAGAATTGGGAAAGACAAACGTCACGATGACACGGCAATTTAAGGCAAGAACAAATCAACATTTATAAAATACCAGAGAGGCAATGAGGGAAGTTTGAATTTGATATTTTGCTACACTCTATAAGCATCCCTGTCTGGTATTTTATAAATGTTGATTTGTTCTTACCTTAAATAAATTGCCGTGTCATCGTGACTTTTGTCTTTCCTAATTCTCTACAGAATTACAGAAGGCTTTTTTAGACCGAGAGCACCGTAGCCAAAGATTCTCTCGAGGCGGCGTAGCAGAGGCCCAACTCCGATGCTGAAGAGGGCGGCCACCCTGTCTCACTCCGTTGAGAAGCGGGAAAGCCTTGGTGTAGACAAATCAGACATCAGATACCGGCGTTTGCCTCCCCGTAGTGGAAAGCCGCCCACTCTAGGAAGACAGATGGTGGGTCCCGTTTCTCCAACAGGGCGAACAGCTAGCTCCTGTCCAGGCTGTCGAACGCCGACTCCAGGCCCAGAGAGATGACAGCTAGCGGCCTGTCATGTTTCGCTGCCCAGGCGACTCGCGCAATGTTCCAGGAGAATGACCGCCCCGGAACGGCGTAGGTCTGACACTTGAGCACGAGGTTGACAGAAGACGGCGCAGACGACCCATGAGCAGCCGCTGAGGAACCTGTAGATAAGTCCTTTATAAAGTATATATTTTGTCCATTATAAGGCTTTTATAAAAGATATATAATTGTATATAAATAACTGATAACACACATACATATTGTAACGTTGAGAATTAGGAAAGACAAACGTCACGATGACACGGCAATTTAAGGCAAGAACAAATCAACATTTATAAAATACCAGAGAGGCAATGAGGGAAGTTTGAATTTGATATTTTGCTACTCTATAAGCATCCCTGTATGGTATTTTATAAATGTTGATTTGTTCTTGCCTTAAATAAATTGCCGTGTCATCGTGACTTTTGTCTTTCCTAATTCTCTACGTTACAATATGTGTGTTGTGTTTAATTTTGTTTGTGTTGTATGTGTGAATATATATTTATCAGTTATATTTATTCATATGCCTTTTCCAAAAGTGATGCCTGTTTGCCTATAACTTAAATACTAATTGACCTATTATATTTAAATTAAATATGTTCCCAAGAGTAAATAGTTATCCATTTTGTTTTCAGACACCTTAAGTATGGAATTAAGACAGAAACAAAGAGCCGTTATTGAATTTTTGAAAATGGAGGAATGTTCAGCTTCAGAGATTCACCAGAGACTGAAAAATGTATACAAAGAAGCCACAATTGATGTAAGAAAAATGAGAATATGGATGAAAATATTCCGAAGTAGTGAGACTTCTTTAGATGACAAACCACGTAGAGAACCATCAACAGCAACCAACCCTGAAAACAAAGACAAGGTTGATGACGTTATCCATCATGATAGAAGAATAACTATCAGAGAGTTATATTAAGTATAATGCAAAATAGAAACAATGAATGAACATCTAGGTTTTAGAAAAATCTGTTCAAAATGGGTTCCGAGGAAACTAATCCCTGATCAGCGTGATCAAAGGGTTCAACTATGCCAAGAGCTACTGGATCTCTCTGAAACCCAAAAGGACACTTTATTTTTAAATATATTTTCTCGGAGACTAAACCTGGGCATACTTTTATGACCAAAAAAACAAGGTACAGTCATTAGAATGGCGTCATATCTTAGCTCACCTAGGAAAACAATAAAAAGTGCAGAGGTCTTCCAAAAAAGGTGATGGCAAATGTTTTTTGGGACATACGAGATGTAATAATGATTGATTTTCTAGAAGAAGGTAGCACTGGGAACAGTTGTCTCTATGTTATAAATTTACGAAAGCTTAGAGAAGCTATTCTAAAAAAGGACCAGAGATTCCTCTGAAATCTGTCAAGTTACACCATGACAATATGCACGGCTGCATACCTCATTCCAGACTTGAGAGGCTATTGGACAAATGGGCTGGCCACTGGTTCCAAAACCCCCTATAGCCCATATTTTCAAACTTGAGACTTCTATTTATTTTCCTTAATGAGAAAAAGTCTGAAGGGATGCAGATTTGAAGACCTACGGAAGTAAAATGAGACATAAAGACATGGTTGAGAAAACAATCTCCAGCATATTTCCAAAGCGGATTTACAGCGTGGGTTCGACGCTGGAAGAAATCTATAGACTCGGCTGGAGAATATTTTGAATAACGCTAATCCCTACTCACAAATATTTGATTTTATATGTGTACAAAATTTGAATAAAAATATTTAGTAATTTTCGAGTTATAACCAAATAGGCATTACTTTTGGAATAACCTATATATATATATATATATATATAGTATATTATAAACTGTGTATAATAATGACACTTTTAGTATATTTCACATATCTTCCAATTAGTTAGAGCCGATACTTTATATTATTATACCCATATATTAAAATGTACACTGTTTCTATTTACTACCACCCCCATATTTTGTATATATGCTATATCTTTATTAATATAACCTGTACACCCCTATTTGTATTTAAAATAAAAATGGTGACGTTAAAATAAAGATCCAAAGAGCGGCCAGTTGCGGGCCAGAGGGGAGGAAAAAGGCAACGCCCAGCCCAGATGGGGACCCCTCCATGGGATTTATATAGACGACCCCTGTCAACAGGTTTTGGCAGGGGGTCAGCGGCAGTATGTCCTATAGTGCGTCCATCGGCAGACCGCTTCTGTCTCTCTCTCCATGTCTCGGTGATAGGCATCCAAGTTTGTATCATGGCCTCTACCTCTGTCCCGTGGGCTGTCCCCGATCACTCTCGGTGCTCACATCTAGCCCTGCCTCTGCTTCTTGCTGTGTCCGCGTGTGGGAAGAACATCAACACTCGCCTCACGTACACGACTGCCAGTTTATCCATACGTCGACAGGATCATTTGCAACAATATTAGATATATATATATTAAAAATGTATATCCTGACCGCTGACAGTCATGGAGCTGACGTTTTCCTGCAGGAAACGCTGGCAGAAGGCCTCCAGGTGCTGCGTGTCCAGGCGTAGCCCGCATTGAGCACGCTAGCGTTGTCGCCTCGAAGACTCAGTGACCCCAAGATGGCGGGGTTCAGAACCGGTGGTCAACCTCAAGCATCCCAGAGGCTCAACTGTCTCCTCTTCCTCGGTGAGAGCCAGACCTCAGAACCTGGGGGGGTCAACCATACATGGATGCGAACCAGCCAAGAGTAGCCGTTGACGGCGCCGAGTAGTGAGACCAGAACCCATTCATGCAGGTGAGCCGAAGCTGGCACGCAATATCCAACAGACCTGCGCAATCCTTGGAGACTGGACGCGCTAGGATGCCTCCAGGAAGCCATGAGCCTCGGATCACACACCACACGAAGCACGCCAGCCCCGCCTGCAGCCGGCCGATGATGGTTTCAGTTAGAACGTAGCCATGGAGGTGGTGCAGGATGGAACCCGAGCGTTTCCATTGATCGACGAACAGGTCTGACTGTAGCAGTTTGCCGATGGCACGATGATCCGAGTAGGCATAACCATAGATTTGGTAGTAAGTGACGCGGTCGCAGAAGTCTGATTGAAGTATTATTCTGTCGAGAGGATTCCAGATTGTCGCGATCCTGGTGTGCTCCATCGCAGCATAGAAGATGGCAGCGTCGATTGGTTGGCTTGGTTCAGTAGCTCCGCGAGGGCTTCTATTGAACCGATGCCAGGTCCTTAGGCGACTCCTCGGAGATTTTCAGGTCACGAGGATCTATGTACGTTCTACACATTGCAGCCATGACCTCAAGGTCTTCTCGGCGATCTTCAGTTTTCCTGCCCTAATCTACCCAGCATCTCCACCAAATGTAACTTATAAAATTAAGAAAGACAAACTTCAGAATTACGCGGCAATTTATTTAAAGTCAAACCCAATTAAAACTAGATAGCAGAGAGGCAATGAGAAAATTTGACAATGTATCAAAATACAAATATTTATATTAAAAAATCTTTTCATATAATAATAAATAATCTGATAAAATATAATGATAATAATTAAAAATATAGAAATGCACCATATATCTTTGGGGTAAGCATTCATCAGAATAGTAGAACATAGCTAAGCCAGGTCATTCTACTAGTGGAAATATAAAGTTGTGTTGGGTTGGTGACTGAGAGAGATATTGTCATGGTAGTGTGATAACGAGGAGTCGTTTAATTAAGATAAACAAAATGTTTATTTATGTGTGTGTGTGAATATCAAACTAATTTTATTATAGCGTTCATAAACAGATTATATAATGATATAAATTTTTAGATAAAATAAATGTATATATGAATATGAATATATATAGCTTCTTTTGATTCCCATCTTCCACATGGGAAAGATTCCACCAACGATGTACTGCCAGAGTTTTTTTTCCCACATCGATGCGTTGCCCAAGACCTTAAGACCAAGATGGTATTTGTAGATGGTAGCCTTTGCCACTATTGTTGTTTTCATTGACTCGGGATGGAGGCAAAGAACCAGTCCTACAAATCCAGGGGCAGGTCACAGGAGGCTAACAACTCCAATATCTGTAGATCAGCGACCCGTCGCTGGGCCCACAGGCGGCACAAGTTAAGAGAGAGAGAGAGAACTAAACTAAAAAAGTAAAATATATAATGTATGGACTAGTCTCTCAATCAGAAGTCAGTTGATCTTAATACTAATTTAAAAACTCACAAATATGGTCTAATTCCATTGTTGTTATAATATATACTTTTAATATATCAATCTTAAATATTTTATTAACCTAGGTTCTTGGAGAATAGATATATGTCGCCAATTACCTTGGGTATTGATCATAAAGTACGATTTAACACGAATTTCGATTTTGGTATATTATACCAGAAAAATGTAATAATTAATTTCTACAAACTATTAATAAAACTATTATTAAACTATATTAAATACCTTATATATAATGTGTGCCCTCGAAAATAATTATTCAAAATGTTTCATAATATAATGAGTGCTCTTAAAGCTTACTAATAGATATTAATTAAGAATATTTAAACTCGCAATATTGAAATTACACTTTTTAAATATATTCTAAATCAATGTAGAATTTATAGAATATTCAAGCAAAATTTACAAGTTCAAAATTACTTTAATTTGACACTATAACAAAACAAATAATTATTTAATGACTTAGATTTTAAAATTTGATTTTGTTATCTGTGATAAGAAAAATTTCCCCTCTTCTTCCTCATGGCACAGATATTGAGTAACTTAAAAGAGAAGGAATTGAAAAATTTTAAATCTATCAAATTCTAGCAATAATATTTATAAAACCTTCGTAATTTTTAAAACACTTTTGTGATTTTTTAAGGTAAGGGCTAGATTGAATTAATATTAAAATCCATTCGATTGGCAAATTTTGTTTAAGACTTAGAACTTTCCTAATCACTAATTGAGCGTAAACAAATATAATACTATCCATAAAAGGGTTGTTAGCACTTTATATATTAGCGAGATTAAATTAAGTAAATAACACGATATTTCAATATGATTACACTAATATATTTTATTTTTATCGTAGGATTTTTTTAAAATCTTTATTTTTACGATGTTTGTATAAAGTACCGACACTAGTAAACATTGCCCGAATTCTGCGTTTTTAGATATATCGTTACATTCATTGAGGATTTATTAAATAAATTTGCGAAACAAAATTAGGTAAATAAGTTTTTATTTTCGATTGTTAAACACCATTCAATGTTCAAGTGAAAGCTTTTAATTCTTTGTTTAATTTTTTTTTCATAATTTCCAAGATAAATTGTATGTGTGTTAACATCAAAAGATATTGTTATATTATGTTATTATAATAATTTTTGGATAATTATCATTATTTTTTTATATCAAAAATACAAATTGTATTTTCATATTTTGAATACATATTGAATATATCTCTATTACAAAAATAGTTTGTCCTCCTAAATTATTTTCTTCATAGAATTTTTGTATAAAATTCAAGAAAATCAAATGTGAGGCTATATAGAGTCAGATTGGAAGATATATTGATAGAGTATTGCCTCCTTCCTATCCTTTATCTTACTAAGCAGATGTAAAATCTAGTTTCTAATAAACTGATGGAAGCATTTGTGTGTGTGTGTGTGTGTGCCAGTAGGAATGATTACATTAATAATTTCAATCTTTGTTAAAATATTCTCTGAATATTCAAAGATTAAGGTGAGATGCTCTTTTCTGTGGACCATTGGTGGCAATGTGCCGATAAGTATATCAATATATTGGTTAGGTTTAGATAGATAAAAGGGCTACATTGTTAGGAACAGCTGCACATGGCATCTGTTCATATCAGCGACCATTTCATATTGGAGCTAAGTCGGCCTTGCTACTGAGTAGTGCTCCCAGTCTTAATGATAAAAGCAGACCTTCTACTTTACCCAATGAAACAAATATATCAATATATTGGTTAGGTTTAGATAGATAAAGGGGCTACATTGTTAGGAGCAGCTACACATGGCATTTGTTCATGTCACCATTTCATATTGGAGCTAAGTCGGCCTTGCTACTGTGTAGTGCTCCCAGTCTTAATGACAAAAGCAGACCTACTTTACCCAATGATACAAGTATATCAATATATTGGTTAGGTTTAGATAGATTAGGGGCTATATTGTTAGGAGCAGCTACACATGGCATCTGTTCATGTCAGAGGCAGCTATTTTATATTGGAGCTAAGTCGGCCTTGCTACTGTGTAGTGCTCCCAGTCTTAATGACAAAAGCAGACCTACTTTACCCAATGATACAAGTATATCAATATATTGGTTAGGTTTAGATAGATTAGGGGCTATATTGTTAGGAGCAGCTGCACATGGCATCTATTCATGTCAGAGGCAGTTATTTCATATTGGAGCTAAGTCGGCCTTGCTACTGAGTAGTGCTCCCAGTCTTAACAGCAGACATTCTACTTTAGCCAATGAAACAAGTTTATCAATATATTGGTTAGGTTTTTAGATAGATAAAAGGGCTACATTGTTAGGAGCAGCTGCACATGGCATTTGTTCATGTCACCATTTCATATTGCAGCTAAGTCGGCCTTGCTACTGAGTAGTGCTCTCAGTGTTAATGACAAAGGCAGACCTACTTTAGCCAATGATACAAGAAAGAAGGTGGGTTAGATTGTTTTAAAAATGAAACCACTTTCACTACTCAGAGGTAGGCCTAGGACAGAATTATACAATTGCAGACAAGTTTACATGGTCTGCAGAAATAAGTAACTCACCAATATTATTTAAGAAAAAGGCATCTCCTTATCGTGCAACTGAAAGTTGCTGCTGGCTTCCGCCATCTATCGGAATAAATATAAACTATTCTCGTTGATTTTTAATTATTCCAGAATTGGCCAATTACCCATTCTTGATTAATCAAGAAAAGCTAACCACCGACGCGTTTTGTGCTGTTGACCCTCATCAGCGTTTCTTGATTAATCAAGAATGGGTAATTGGCCAATTCTGGAATAATTAAAAATCAACGAGAATAGTTTATATTTATTCCGATAGATGGCGCAAGCCATCAGCAACTTTCAGTTGCACGATAAGGAGATGCCTTTTTCTTAATTTATGCACCTTATCCCAGTACAATGTTACATTTGTACTATTTTCTCACCAATATTAGTTTAATAAAAATATAATTTGGTAGTAAACACAAGGTAATAAGACCAAATCCAAATAAATAAATAGTATGTGACATTTCAGTAACAGCGTTGTTACCGAAACATAACACACTATTTATTTGGATTTGGTCTTATTACTGTTTATAAACTATAATCCAAATTGTGCCTTATCAAAATTTGATAGTATAAATTGAACAAAAACATAAAAGTGCAGTATGTATAAGAAATGAAACCATTTTAGCACTATTTTTTCTTCTTTTACAAATATAACACTTCTCTATTGCCCTTACTGCAATGCAAAAAATCAAACATCATAAATTATTGATTAAGCAATTTTATATAGTTTTTTAAAAATGTGTTCACAAAAATAAAATCTATATATTTTTGCTTCAAGCTATCATTTTTGTAACATGCTTTGTATATATTTATGTAATATATTTAATTCTTCTTTGATATTTCTTCATATAGTTAGGCAGTCACTGTACTTTCTTTCCATAATTTTGCATAAGTTATTTTTTGTTTATAAATTATGGTTAACCTTGTTGTAATTCAATTTAAATATTAAAACACAAAGTATTGTGACTATCCCTTATTTCTAAATGGGAAACATTTACAATTTTGAAGTGATTCCTTGTGATCTTAACATTAAGTTACATGCCTGAAATCATTTTCAGTCACATGTTATTAGGGAACCTAGTTTAAATATATTGTAGCAAAATATTATTTTATAAACATATACCAGAGAGATAGAAAGAGGAATCAACCTATCTTACAATTTTGCTTGGAACCATACAGAAACTCCCAAGACAGGTTTCAATGAGGTTGTCATAAGATCAGTTCATAGCTAAGACGTAGCATCTCCATACAAATATATAATGATAAGATGGGAATTGTAACCTTGCAGTAGAAAAACCCACCATGAGAGGACACTCATGATCTAAGTTTTTCACAGCCAAAATGATTAATTTTACTATTTAGCTAATCTCCGGTTGGAGCATACTTCTCTCTAAGAACACTGGATCTGCAAATACACTCATTAACAAAACTTATGGAAGTGGAAAGTCTTTGTCCGCCATTCATCTGTTTTTTTGAGGTAGATGGAGACAATTTTGATCACACTTGGTTATCTGGTGTGTATTCAATAAAGGTTACTGTATATCAAAAATAAAAGAAAATTTTCTTTTATTATAATCTATAATCCAAATTGTGCTTATCGTCACTGTATATCAAATATCTTTCACAGTAATTGTCTGAATCCCAATATACACGCTAAAAGGTCAACTTTCTCAAGTTTTGTTCATGAGTGTAGTCCTTTAGAGAGAGGTTCTACAGCGCCAGCACATTTCCACAGAGTGGCCAGCAAACATGTATAAATTGAGAGATTGGTTAAGGTAATTGTGATAATTTGTTAGGACAAGTCAGTCTTTCAACCTGGGATAGAAATACCCACGTTTCTCCAGATCTCCCAATATTATAGTATTCCTCATCACTATAAAATAAAATAAGACCTATTCCAAATAATTTATTAGTGTGTGACATTTCGGCAACAACATTGTCACCATCATCAGACAAAAGAATAAAATTTATTATGTTGCCGAAACATCACACACTAATAAATTATTTGGATTAGGTCTTATTTTCTTTTATTATAATCTATAATCCAAATTGTGATTTATCATTCCTCATCACTAGTTGCCCAGACTTCTTAGGATTAATGTTAATTTTGTAAAAAAATAAAGGGGGTACTTATATAAACAGTAAAAACATTTTTTAGGGAGCAAAATTTATCTCATCATTATCATTAATTAAGTCATTCATAATAGCTATATGTTGGTTTTATTCAATTAAGTTTCCAATCCTTATTGCTTTCAAACACTTATATTATGAAAAAATAGTACAAATGTGATATTGTAATGGGGGGTGCATAAATTACGAAAAAAAAAAAGGCATATCTTTATTGTTCAACTGAAGTTGCATGATAAGGATATGCCTTTTTTTTTTCTTTTGTAATTATTATATTAGCCAATTTTTCAAACAGGTTCTAAAAAAAAAAATTGAAAACTTGATTGCGATTTTTTAAAAATAAGTTATAAATTTTGATATACAGA
>CP092864.1:32439772-32514655 GCA_030710605.1 Cordylochernes scorpioides
AAATAGAGTTTGACGTATAATTAAATTTTAATTGAAGGTGTTCCCTAATTTGTTAATTTCTATATGCATTTAAAAATATATATATTTCATACGAATTTTATATTACTTTTATTGAGAATAAAAAAGCGCTATTAATTGTATTAAATACAAAAAAAAAAAGAAATTTATCAACACTTTAAATAGATTACTTGCATAAAGGTTTTATGTAGGTGTTTGTAATACTTCAATGATTGGAATTATATCCAACATAGCATTTTAAATAATAAATCTACGTTTTTAATAAAGGCTGATATCTGTGTGACGTTGAACATAATAAGGATTAAATAATATAGATTTTTTAAATGTGACACTTAATAGAAAAGAGTCAGTTTTTCTAAATTTTCATAAAAAAATTTGAAAGCTATCTTTTATTGTGGATTTTAAATTAATGATTGAAGTAGTTTACTTCAAAAAATACATCGTTTCTCCTATAACACTTTTTAAAGGTTTAGAACATTTAAATAAAACTAAAAAAATTATAACAAGTATTTCTATCCTGGAACTACAAAGGAAAAAACTATCACAATCCTGTGTTGCTCAGCTCTGATTCTATCTTCTCATATGATTTTAATTGTTAATGCCTTTTTTTCATAGACAATTTTTCTGGCTTAATATTTATAATGCTATGCGCTAATTAATTTGTAGAGACAGAAATAATTAGTTTAGAAGGTGTGTGCCCCCCCTCTATGAATATATATTTAACATTATCGTCTGCGAATTTTAAGTTTGGCGGGCTGCCGGGTTTCTTGTTGATTTGGCTCCAAGCCCGCATCGGCAAATTATCGGACAATTGAATAAACTTTTTGGCATTCGTTCTTTGCTTGATTAATGGACTTACTTGATAATTTTTTCCTTTTGGTTTTTCTTAGAGTATAATTAAAGTCGCACATAACTAGGTTCATTTAGTCAATTACCTTTAGTTGACAATTATTATTTTTTTTTTCAAACATTTTAAAATTATTTTTATTCGCTGAGAGAGAGAGAGAGAGAAATCTTTAGAGAGATAAATATTTTTTAACTGAACTGGTTGTGCTTTTCTTTTTTTAAATTATACTCCGCCTATATTAGGCCATATACGAAAGCCATTTAAAAGTAGCTTTTGGATTTTTAAAGTTATATAAATTTTATGTATCAACATATAGGCGTTTAATTAGCCCCATTATGAAATGGCTTTTTTTTCCATTTTAATAGCCTAATTAGTGAAATAAGAATTTAGAAAATATAGCAAATGATTAATTTAAAATATTATTGTGGAAATTACTAAAGTAAGCATTTTTGCGCTTTTTTTTCACCTTATTTAAAAATGTTCTTAATAAAAAAAAGACGTCTTTCGTTAATTAGGCGCAAAGACCGTTTTTAACCGTTTTCGATCTGGCAGAGACGTCAGCGATAGAGTCAACACCTGCTTTGGAAAAATTGGAATATTTATTTTTATATTTTGAAAGATATATATTTCAACAGAGAGGTATACATTAAATTGTTTAAATTCTTCTTACATTATGTGTAATGTCTTTTAAAATACAAATTTTTGTATTTATCATGTCCATTCTTTTCCCAAATTAAAACTTTTATTTTTCTATATGTATTGTCACGATTTCTCTAAAGACATGAAGCAAAACTCTTCGATCATTACAATGTGCAGTGCACCTTTAAATAAAATGCTTTAGAGTTAGCTTGTTTTTTTTTCATCATGTGAAAATTATATATTGTAGATATATAGAAAGGCTTGTATATAAATTGAAGCTTTCAATCATGTGCAATGTTGTTAAATAAAACATATTTTGATCATGTGTGAATTGATTCTTTTACATAAAATTACATACATCAAAATTTTGATGCATTATTTATCGAATTTTATGACTTGAATATGGGGGCGATGCTTTCTTAAAGGTATGTAGTTAGGGTTCCTCAGCTGTTTCGCCAACTATCATATCAAATCAACCATTATGATGAGATGGATTGGGACATTCAAGGACAAGTAGATGAAAATTGGGGGCAATATATGAAGTTAGGGATATTTGAAGACAAGTATATAAATGATAGGTTTTGTGACAATCGAGACAAGTAGATGATGGGTTGGGACATTCAAAGACAAGTGAATGATGGGTTAGGACATTTCGAGAAACAAGTAGATGGAATGCTGGAGCCGGATTGGATGAGCCATGTTGTAGTCTGCTTATCGTTTATATAAGAGTATATAAGGATAAATACAATATATGATATAATGAATAAATAAGATTATATAAAAATATCTATACGTCACAATTTACAAATGTAAGCTTATGTACCACCTAGCCCTAACCTTCAAAACATTCCATCTCAACCACTTTTCCTTTTTGTAAATAATTAAAATGTTTAACTACCATATAAAAAAAACTCCCTCCATACCTCCAATGTATTGTAAATAATCCAATCTGTAACAAATGAATAACCAAGAGTCAAAATAAAATTAATCGCTCTAACAAAGACTGGAAGTCGGTTAAATAACCAGGGTGATAAAAATGGTGTACGGCTAAAATTGAATGTTTTTCCCCCATCCAAACCTGTCAGTCATTTTATTGTGACGCATCACCATCTGATTGGTCCCCCAAATCAGGTGACCCACAGGTCCAGCCAGAGGTTACAGGGACATCACGGATATCAGTCAGGTTTTGACAGCAGCAGTCGCAATTTGACAGTTAAGAGAAGATGAGCAGCACTCGCAGCCCAGTCCCGACTCCACACACGCTAGGGAATCCCCTATCTACTTCAAGATTTTTAATCAACTTCCCATCAAGCCTTGTGCACACCTCAGGTCACCGGTGGTTTAAGAACCAACTTACTTTCATATTTTTTGTTTGGGAGCTTATTGTTTCCGAAACCCATCGTGTGTCCGTGTCTTCTTTCACAAAGGAAAGCCGCTTGGCCATCGACTGCAAAAACCGAGTGGCAGGTCCCGATTGACTGCCTAGTTGGGGAGGATATATTTCTTCCTTATTAGTGGACTTTCGAAATCACGACAGCTTGCGTTATATATGTATAAAAAATGAATAAATATAAATAATACTTGATAAAATACATATATATATATATATATAGAGCACTAGGAAAGTTTTACAATATGACTATTATTTACAATATCTCAAAATATTTTCCACCACAATAAATACACTTCTCCATGAAAATTCGAAACTATTATAAACGCGTATGATTCTTTTAAAAATAAAACAATTTCTTTTAAAAGAATCATACGCTTTTATAATAGTTTCGAATTTTCATAACAGATGGCGCGCTAATGCATCATAACAGTTCTCCATACTTCGAAACCAGTCATCAAACCAACTCTTCCACGTTTCCTCAGGGAGCTGGACGTCATCTCATGCCCTCAAAATGTCTTCATCACAGAAAAGAGTTTACCTTTTGGTCTGTTCTGATGTCTTCCGCATAGGCGACCATGCATTCTCGGCCCAAGATCCTCTCGAGGTGAAATAGAAAAGGCCAAACTCCGATGCCGAAGAGGGTGGCGCTGAGGGGCAGCCTTGTCTCACCCCGTTGAGAAGCGGGAAGGCTTTGGTATAAACCTCTCCGACCCGGATGGCAGCCTCTGCTTCGCCGTAGAGGAAAGAAACCCACCCTAGGTAAGTTTCTCCAACAGGGCAAACAGGTAGGTCTGTTCAGGTCCAGATAGAGGACGTGTCATGTCTCACTGCCCGAGAGACTTTGTTCAGACACATGCGCAACGTTCCAAAAGGATAACCGTCCTGAAATGACGCAGGTCTGACACTCGGGCACAAAGGTCTGGCAGATGAGGGCGCATAAAACCCATGAGTACGCTGCTGAAGATCCCGTTCCCATTCATCAAACTCCAAGGGGTGATTTCAGAGCGGACGTCGGCGATGGCTTCAGCAGAGATAGGAGCTTGGGCAAAGCGACTACTAAAGCGTTTATAAGCTGGCCCCCCGGAGATGGCGTTGCCGTCGGTGTAAGTTGGAGGAGAGCGACGTCAGGCTCGGAGGGAACGCCCGAGGTCCGAGAAGGAAGGATAGTCAGAGCGGGCAGTGTCGTCCTCCAGTCTCCGCCTCAGGAAGTGGTTTGCTCTCTCGATGTATCCACCGCCTGACTCTGCGAAGGCAGACCAGAGTGATTGTATCTTCACGACCAGATCTGCCGTGATCCTGGTCAATTGTTTCCATAACATCGGGAGTGAAGGATTTGCTAGGTTTTCCTATATTTATTCGTAATTTTCTATTCGAACGACGAACGGGTCTGACCGTAGCAGCTTTCCAATGCAGGGAAGTTTTGTGGGCGCTGTGTCTCCCACTAGAATCGGGACGGCACGGTGGCCCGAGAAGGCATAGTCTATAATTTGACATTGGGTGACGCGGTCGCAGAAGCCTGATGGAAGTAGGATTCTGTCCAGACGACGCGCGTCGACACGACTTCCAATGATGGAGACCCTGTTGTTCTCCAGTGTAGCATCAAAAAGGTGGCAAGGTCGACTATGTCGGCTTGGTCCAGGAGCTCTGCGAGAGCTTCTGCTGAATCCGATACCAGATCCTTAGGCGACTCTTCGGAGATGTTCAGGTCACCAAGGATCCACGTACCTTTTTCATATGCCATAACTACGATGGTCTGCAGCTGGCAGCACCGCTCTTTAGGAGAATGAGAGACGTGGCCATTGATGCACATCATGGAAATATCCCAAACAGGGCGGTCGATGATTTGCTGCCGGTGAAAAACACCCCGGCCACGAAGGAAGCAGATGTAAATCTTACACTAATTAAAAAAAAAAAAACAGCAGAGTGACGATGTGTTCAAGTTCGCTATTCTGAAGTTCATTTGGGCTGCCGAGCTGAATTCCTGGCGCGCGATAGCTTTTGTACAAGGTGTTACAGATGTCTTCTATCGAGCCATATGTGCTGTGGCCGAGGGGTCGATAGCCTGTCTCTGCTGTACGTTAGCTTTGGCCAAGAGCTTGTCCATTATAAGTCATTGTTGGTAAAATCTTAGAGATCTCTCTCCAGACCCAACTACTGAACGCTGGTGATGGCCGCAGATGCCCTTTCGTTCTTCATTAGAGACAATGTTCGCCGATCCTGTGGTGGTGGGACTCTTTAGAACCGCTTTGCGGTTCGGGTGGTGAAGGAACCGAGTAGACTACCTTATTTGCCATAGCTGTTTCGCTGGGAGGAGGTTCTGCGACGACAGAAGCAGCTGGTGGTGGTGCTGTAACATGAGAGATACTCGACGTGGAAGGAGGCTTGTTCAAGGTTTCCGTGCGCGCAATAGGAGCATCTACAGGGAACAACAGCTTGTTCCCCTGCAGTCCAGGATTTCGAGGACAACTGGCTCGTTCATGTCACTGCATGCAATAGGCCACATAGACATAGGTAACCACTCCCTTGGCCTTGGCATCCAGCCGGGGAGGGATCTGGGAGAGGTTTACTCCATTTATCAGTGATGAAATCTCCCCGACGAGCATCGGCCCATCAAGAGTCTTCGAGCTACATTATCTTCTAGATGATGGATGTGACCTGCCCGTATGGTCTTAGGGCAGGGAAGAAATCGGCGTCGTCCACGAAGAAGAGCATGTTTCTCATCACAATGCGCTCGGCCCTTTTCCTGAGGGGAAAGGCCTGCAGGGTGGGGTTCTCGATGTCGAGGCCCTACTCGATGAGCTTGTTGGCGATCTGCACGTTAGAGGACCGACCAGGATATGCTCATCCATTTTCGTCAGCTGGTAGACACTGTCCATGCCCAGCTTTGCCTCCAGTGCTAGAAAGTACTGAGCCTGGCATAGGTCTAGGTGGACACATTGGTCTACCTGCCTTGTCTTCGACCTGGCTCTGAATGCCGCCTGCCTTTTGTCGAGTCGTCGTACATTTCTGTAGCTTGGATTTTGGCGTGGGGGATAGTTGAAGGTTGGCTTTGCAACCACTGCTTGGACACAGCCCCTCTTGGCTTCCCGGCCTGTCATCTCGAAATCAACTGGCCTCTTTATTTTGAGCTCCACATTTTAGTGTAGCCAACGTTGTCCCCCTCATTTAAACTACAATCCAAATTATAGATTTATGAGAAGTCACATTTAAGTATACTGGCCTAAGCTATGATAAATTACCATACATTTTATCAGAGAAGATAGAATTAACAGAGCCTAGGAGAAGATATTCAATCTCAACCACATCAATGGTTCATTTCTAATACAGTAGACTCTCCCTTAAGCCTATAAGTTAAAACCCAGTCTCTCCCACAGGTAGAAGTCTTTCAAACAAAACAACCTCTGATAAGAGGCCACCTCCAGAAGAGACCAGGTTCCAGGTTCACCATGTGTTTAGATGGCTTCTCATGGAACACTAGTTTATCTACAAGTTCAAACATAACATGTTGTTTCTTATCACCTTGTGTAAAGATTACATGAATTCCATGCTCCTCAAGCTGTTTTATAATAAGCATTGGCCTCTACCAAAGGTCCTATCAAACCTCACAATAAGGTACAATATAGATAAGACTAACAAACCCAAGGAAGTCTTTGATATTTTGGTAGCAATAATACCGCTATCAGGATCTCACTTAATAAATACCCCATTGGTTGGTCTTGTTACTTTGTGATCAGAATCATCGTTGGAAGATGAAGAAGCTATATGAAGAGAAGGCACACACCATGCCATAAATGTGTTATAAGGCAATTACGCGCCATCTATACATAAGAAATGAAAGCATGAACTGGAGGATTCCACCTAAGCACAGTTGGTACACCCTAGAAGCAGATGGCCTCCCAGACCTTTCGGTCCATAAGCCGGCTATGGTTGGTACATTCTAGGAGCAATAGTTCCCCAGACCTAGAAGGTCCATAAACCGAATACCTTTGCTGCCACCAGGTCACACAGCCAAAAAGAATGATGTAATCTCCATGCACGGAGCGGCCATTGGTAGGCCCCTCGCGCCCGCCATTAAGGTCTGGCTCCATGGGGTTGACCATTCACCCACAGGCGTCTCCGAGAGTTCATTGGCAAGGTTGCTGACCGAGCCCTCTCGTTCGGACTTAGTTAAACCCGTCCTACGCTCCAATAGGACTCCCCCCCCCCCCCCTTTGGCCCTCGAACCCTTATCCAGTACTCCCTGAATCTGCCGTCGAATCAAGGACCTCTGAGGTACTGAGGTTTACGCAGGGAACGCCGTGAACGCGGGGGGGGTGGTACTACTGTGTGCACCCCTTGGTTTTTCATGGTGCGCACGGCAAGGACGCTCCCAATGACGCACACACAGAGCGAAGACCCAAGAGTTTCAAGACTCGTGCGTCTCACGCCAGCTAACCAAGGGCCGAAGCCAGCTTACAGCTTCACCAACTCCGGCCAGTGGCACTCCGACGTAAGGCAAACACGCAGAGTCGCCTCTCCACTCCACTCCCCTCTAGAGTGATTGTAGAGGGTGGGAAAACTTCTTCCCCACCTATGGTTGGTACAGTGGAGTGGACCCAGGAGGAGCTCTGAACCGCGGAAATAGACAACATCAAACAACACTAACAAGATTTAGAACAGGCCATATCAAGCCATTGAAGATAGAAAATAATAACAAAATCTACACCACTTGCCCAAAATATAGCTTGGCACCTGCAGCTCCAGAACACATTTTGGCCTGCATTAGATACACTAAACAGGACCTTTGGGAGAAGCCGCTGCTTATCACACACACTAAGCTTTATTGAGACCACCGGTTTTATAAAGATTCATCACAGGAAGAAAGGAATCATAGATGGAGCTCCTGTACTCCAGGCAGTGCAGCACCCAACAACAGCCTCCTGGTCTGACACATGTCCAACAGCCACACGTTCCTTCGTGCATACGTCAAGGTTAGCAAATCACTGAACAGGCTAGTGTGGAATCAGCTGCGTTCTAGTCTTCGCTTTCCTCGTCCAAATGGACCACGGCATTCGGCGATTCTATTAATCTCCTCCGAATGGTGGCACTGCGGCCTTGTAGAATTTATATAAACCAATAAGAAGACCTTGATCAAACGTCATTGCATTCATCCAGTTATAAATTTGTTGACTATCGGATTGGGACAAGGATAAATCACCCAAGAGTTCCCCTCTTTGTTTCTCTAAGTAACAGCAACCAAAAATTGTATGTATGATTTCATCATGTATTCTGATATTACATAGATCACAAGTTAAAGGACAGTCAGTCTTCCAGTGCTTTGATCGATTTTCTGGGAATAACACCCATAGGAGTCTCAGTTGCTGCTTATCATAAAACAGCTCGAGGAGCATGGACTCGTGGAATCTTTACACAGGGGGATAAGAAACAACAAGCTTGAATGTTTCTTTTACACATAAAACAAACTTCTATTATGATAAGGCATAATTTGTGGATTATAGATTGTAAACACAAGGTAATAAGAACAAATATAAATAAATAAATAGTGTGTGACATTTCTGTAATAGCATTTTTACCATCATCATAAAAAAAGTACTGAATGAGAAAATATATCACAGTATGTTTAAAACACTTGAGAACCGTAATGATAAGGCACAATTTGGATTATAAACAAGTATCAGAGTCATCAATCAACAATTCTGTCACCGTTTGCTTTTGTGAATGGAATAAATACCCAAATATGGCCATTTTTTTAATAAAATAAATGGTTCAGTGGTAGAATGCTCGCCTGCCACGCGGGTGGCCCGGGTTCAATTCCCGGCTGATGCATTTTTTTACAATTTTTAAAACTCATTTATATTATTATTAAAATATACAAGTATCAGAGTCATCAATTCTGTCATCGTTTGCTTTTGTGAATGGAATGCTTTTACGTAATATACGTAAAATACGTAACTAATATGACTGAAATTTTAGCAGTATGTATAGTAGAATCTGGAAAAACTTATATTGAATATTTCAGGTCTCTATCCCGAATATTCCTAGAGTTATTTGCAAATTTGAGTTGCAAATTTGCCCTTTCGCTCGCAAGCTGCGCCTCTAGCGGTGAAGATGAAAGGTAATATCAGCTGACCTAATGTACATGTAAAACGTGTTTTAACAGGACATAGAAAAAAATATGGAAGAGATATTTGTCGCATTTTTAGCCAAGAAAAATTGAAATTGACAGGTTCTGGGCAAAAATAGTTGTTTTTTTTTAGTCAGAAAATGATTATGACAATATTGCTGTATCATATTTGATTACCAGATACAAAATTATATCCGGAAAAATTCCAAAAAGCAGAGACCACAGGTGAAGCCAGTTCATTTTTAGTATGCAGGAACAAAATTCTAACAGAAAAACATTCATTCGAGCAGAAGACACAAAGCCAGATCATCTCTTTATAAAAATATCGCTTCTCAGACACAAAGTTTGAAGCGAGACGTTTCACAAGAATGACATCCACGGCGCCAATTTATAATTGTAACGAATAGTATTTGAATAAAAGCATTTAATCGGGTAAAACCCGGGCGTTGCCCGGTCATTCGGCTAGTTTGGATTATAAACACAAGGTAATAAGACCAAATACAAATAAATAAATAGTGGTTGACATTTCTGTAACAGCGTTGTTACCAAAACACCACACACTATTTATTTGGTCTTATTGTTTGTGTTGATAATAGTAACTATTTAGAACATACTGTGATGATGCTTTGTCTGATTATGATAACAATGCTGTTACCAAAACCTCACACACTATTTAATTGGATTTGGTTTTATTACCTTGTGTTTAAACTTTTACTTTAATGCAATGAAAAAATATTGGGAGAGCTTGGCTCATCAGTGGTGAACCCTCCCAATGGTTTCATCAATCTGATCTACCAGACTGTGCACTTCTTAGAGCTCTAATACTGAATTAGACAATTCTGCTTATATATACTATACTAAAGGGTGGAATCATAGAAATGGTATTGAAGCAAACTAAGGACATGAGCTTTTTTTTTTTTTGCTTATCCCTAGTACACATGGTACAGGCTATGATAATCATGGTGGGTAGAAGTACTAGTGGGTAGAAGTGACTAGTAGTAAGCATTTAGGACAGTAGAATTATATATATAAGGGGGGTCTAAACCATTGGTTTTCTACCACCTTGGATTCAATCCCACATTGGGCACTTTTTTTGTAATAAAAAAAATGCTCCAATGGCCCCCAATTCTTGCAAAAGTCCAACCCCACCAGGGAGTGAAAGTAACCAAATGGGGCTCTGGCACATTTGTAAGTGCAAAAGTCGAACTGCTTTTCACATGTGTAGACATGTGGTGCACTTACAGTAAAAGCAGTTATCAACTTCTACCCACCATCAATATCATGGCCTATACCATGTGTACTAGGTATAATAATAATCAAAAAATGTAAAAAACTGAGAAGGTCCAATGATGAAGAATCAAGTCTTCCCAATTATTTTTCATATTCAGCTCACAATAATAAGAGATATTTATCAATTATTTGAAAAAAAAAAAGCAACAATAGCATTGAGTGTTTCCAACCTCTACAATAAATTTTATTTACAAGAAACTAATAAGTTATTCACAAAGAACAATCTTTACTTCTTATCATCCCGCCTGGTGGCAAAGGGATCTTGCCAATTGCCTAAGCCTGGACACACACACACACACACACACAATTAATATGTTATGAATAATTTGTTTGTTGTTAGATAAAGGATTGATAAGACAAAGGATCGATAAGATAAAGGGTTGAAGGTGAAGTCGTGATAAAAAATATATATAATTATTTACCATCAAGTAGTTTTTATTTTCAATTACTTGAACACAAGGTAATAAGACCAAATAAATAAATAGTGTGTGACGTTTCGGTAACAGCGTTGTTACCATCTTCAGACAAAAGTACTGAATGAGATTCTTTAAACAAGAGCGGCCAATCTGTATTTAGAAAATATATAAACTATTTATAACATGGCTGCTTCTTTAAAAAGAAAAAAAAAGAAAAATTTATAAGGCCCTTATCATTTTTTTTATCATTGCGGTAAGGGCAGTAGAAACGCTGATGCAAAAATGTCACACACTATTTATTTAGATTAGGTCTTATTACCTTATGTTTTTATTGACATATTTTTTAATGATAGCACAACTATATTATAGCAACATAATTCTAAGGTCCCAATGATAAGACACAATTTGGAATATAAATTATAAACACAAGGTAATAAGACCAAATCCAAATAAATCAATAGTGTGTGACATTTCGGTAACAGCGTTGTTACCATCTTCAGACAAAGCCATTCAGTACAACGCTGTTACCGAAACGTCACACACTATTGATTTATTTGAATTTAGTCTTATTACCTTGTGTATATAATCTATAATCCAAATTGTACCTTAGGTCCCAAGTTTTAAGTCCCAATATATTGTTTTAACTGTGATTATATAACACACACAACACAATATTGTTATTAAAAACAAAATCTTCTTGGCACCAAGTGATGTTGTTATAATAAGGAACCACTTTATTTTGAAAAATTAAATAAAAAGTTTGTTGATATGATAAGGCACAATTTGGATTATATACACAAGGTAATAAAGATCAAATCCAAATAAATAAATATTGTAAATATAATAATGAATAAATATTCAGCACTTTTGTCTGAAGATGGTAACAACGCTGTTACTGAAACATCACACACTATTTATTTATTTGGTCTTATTACCTTAAGTTAGTTGATATTTATTTTGATATTTTATTAGCAACTCTCCGGTAAGAGGACACCTCTTTCTAAAGGACACTTTGGCTCTGCAACTAGGTGTCCTTTGCAGGGAGGTAGTTCTACTGTATATAAGAAAAAGGTAAAAAGACCAAATTCAAATAAATAAATAGTGTGTGACGTTTCGGTAACAGCGTTGTTACCATCTTCCACTAGTTACCAAAACGTCACACACTATTTATTTGGATTTGGTCTTATTATCTTGTGTTTATAATCTATAATCCAAATTGTGCCTTATCATTACTGTAGATAAGAAAAAGTTCCAACTGTAATTTTTTGATGTTTGGTGGCTCAACAAACAAGAATTCTTTAAACTGCAGCCATTAGCAACATCCAGGTGCATATGTTCAGAAGATATTTGCCATCAGATACAAAATGGTACAGTAGAACATCTTTAATTCAACTGAGTATAATTCAACATTTATTTATTCAACTTTTTTTTTTTCAAATTCTCTACCCCAGGGGTGGTAACCTGCAGCTCCCGAGCCACATGCAGTTCTTTAGATGTGAAGCTGCGTGTAGTATTTACATGCAAGACCAAATCCAAATAAATAAATAGTGAGTGACGTTTCGGTAACAGTGTTATTACCATCTTCAGACAAAAAGTACTGAATTTTTATATTGAACCATTCAGTACTTTTGTCTAAAGATGGTAACAACGCTGTTACCGAAACGTCACTCACTACTTATTTTATTTGGATTTGGTCTTATTACCTTGTGTTTATAATCTACTTATATAATTGCCTTATTCTGTCTGTCTGAAGTTCACTGTCTGAAGCTCACTGTCTGAAGTTCACGGATAGAATGCGCGCCCATTGGCTGCCGGTGAACACGTGGCCTCCCTGCCCCCCTCTAGACAACCCTGTTAAGAGCTGTGTGATACATACACCTGTCTATAGCGGCCATTCTAGACAACCCTGTTATCAGCAGTGTGTTACATCCACCTGTCTATACAGACCACCCTGTCTATAGCGGCCACTCTAGAAACCCCTGTTATCAGCAGTGTGCTACATCCACCTGTCTATACAGACCACCCTGTCTATAGCGGTCACTTTAGGCAACCCTGTTATCAGCAGTGTGATACATACACCTGTCTATACAGACCACCCTGTCTATAGCGACCACTCTAGACAACCCTGTTATCAGCAGTGTGTTACATTCACCTGTCTATACAGACCACCCTGTATATAGCGGCCATTCTAGATAACCCTGTTATCAGCTGTGTGATATATACACCTGTCTATAGCGGCCACTCTAGACAACCCTGTTATCAGCTGTGTGATACATCCACCTGTCTATACAGACCACCCTGTCTATAGCGGTCACTTTAGGCAACCCAGTTATCATCAGTGTGTTACATTCACCTGTCTATACAGACCACCCTGTCTATAGCGGTCACTTTAGGCAACCCTGTTATCAGCAGTGTGATACATACACCTGTCTATACAGACCACCCTGTCTATAGCGACCACTCTAGACAACCCTGTTATCAGCTGTGTGATACATCCACCTGTCTATACAGACCACCCTGTCTATAGCGGCCACTCTAGGCAACCCTGTTATCAGCTGTGTGATACATCCACCTGTCTATACAGACCACCCTGTCTATAGCGGCCACTCTAGGCAACCCTAGGAAGCAAGATGTATACAAGGTCAAGGGATGGGAATCGAACCCACGACCTTCCGCTTACCGGGCAGATGCCATGACCACTAGGCTATAGGCTCATTATTTCTTTATACCGTTATTATACCGTTATATTATATATAGTTAAAACATTTGAAAAACACACAGTTTGGAACGGGACGTTTCACAAGAGTGACATCCATGGCGCCAATTTATAATTGTAACGAATAGTATTTGAATTAAAACGTTTTTAAAATATATTCGCACTCGGGTAAAACCCGGGCATTGCCCGGGCCATTCGTCTAGTCTATAATCCAAATTGTGTGTTAGCATGCAAGTACTGTTTATTGTTGGCATGAAAACATTTTTTGGCTCTTTAAAAAACTTTGAAACTTTGTAAATTGTCATTTTTTTTATTCTTCCGACTTAAAAGGTTGCCCCACCCCTGCCCTAACCCAATGTGCGATCGACCTCCTTTGAATTAAAAGACTATTATAATTCAACAGAGAAAACATCAAGTAAAATAATAAGACACAATTTGGATTATAGATTATAAACACAAGGTAATATAAGACCAAATCCAAATAGATAAATAGTGTGTGACATTTCAGTAACAGCATTGTTACCTTCTTCAGACAAAAGTGCTGAAAGAGAAAATATATCAGATTCTCAGAAAACTATCTTCTTCTTATCTGCTATCTTGTTTACACACTTAATAACTATTTAAAACATGCTGTGATATTTTTTTTCTCATTCAGCACTTTTGTCTGAAGATTACAATTACAATTATTTTATTTCCAAAGCGCTATATCCCGCAAGGGATACTTGCGCCAAACAAGGAGAAAAGTCTATTTACATGAGTTATTTACATTATTCAACAAATAAAAACATTAGAGATCCAGATTTTGTAGAAATTTTAGAATGTATTTACAAAATGAATTGAACTTTAGATATGATTTTTTATTGGAAATCAAATCGTTTAATTCATAAACAACTAGTTCATTCTTCATTCTATAATCTTGAAATGCTGGGCAGTCGATCAGTAGATGTCTTGAGGTTTGTTCCTCCATACCACAAAAGCAACTTGAATCCTCCACTGCCTTTATTCTATTTAAAAAACTTTTGAAATTTCCGTGGTTTGTAACAAATT
Source organism: Cordylochernes scorpioides (assembly GCA_030710605.1). NCBI lineage: Eukaryota > Metazoa > Arthropoda > Arachnida > Pseudoscorpiones > Chernetidae > Cordylochernes > Cordylochernes scorpioides. The sequence continues at coordinate 32,454,263 of CP092864.1, forward strand.
GAGTATTATAAAAATTTGGACGAAAGTATTTAGGGATTTCTTGGGGAAAAAAGCTTAAGAAAGTATTATTTGCTTCGTTTTTCAGAACATTCATTCTTGATTTGAGAAAGGTATCTATAATTCCTGGAATAAATGGGTCATACATTTGTTGATCATCTGTGGATAAGTTTCTCAGATCAGATATCATGATTCTGGATTCGATAAAGTCTGAGATCAGAGGAATGTTGGCCAAACTATGAACACAGCTATATGATGTGGCTTTATAGGCTTGTATACACCATGTCAGTATTTGATATTGGGTTGAATTTAATTTTTGTAAACATTTTTTATTTAAATATTTGAACCAAATTTCGGCTCCATATGTAAGTATTGGTCTAAAAATGGATTTATATAAAGTTAGCCTTTTCTGGGTGCTTAGACCCCAAGATTTCCCGCAAATTGAGAAGAGATAATTTTTAAAACGTTTTGTACGATTTACTATTTCTTCTATGTGGTATGTAAAATTTATTTTGTTTCTTCTTCTGTGATTTGCAATTATTATTCCTAAAATTTTGGTCTTCAGAGTTGGTATGATTATTTCATTATTAAATTTGATTGGGATTTTTTCTTTGTTATGTAAATAAAGTATATTAGTTTTTTCTAGACTTATTTCAAGTTTGTTACTCTTACACCATACATCAATCGTATTTAATGCCTGTTCTATAACTAATTTCAGGTCTTTGCAATTGTTGTGCCAGCATATAATTGAAACATCATCCGCATAACATACCACTTCACTATTAGGAACTTGATATTTGATCAAAAGATCGTTTAGTAATATTATCCATAGTAGTGGAGATAGCGGGCCACCCTGCGGACATCCCTTTGTAATTTGTTTATTTATTGTTAAGTTCTCATATGTAAATTTCGTTTTCCTCGATTTGAAATATGATTGAATAGTCCTTATTAAACTTTCCGGCAAATTATCTTCATCTATTATTTTTAAAATCGCAGGCCACCATGCGTTATCAAAGGCTCCCGCAATATCTATTGTGACCAGAGCTGTCAGTTCTTTAGTTTTGTGTTCCATTATTATATCGATTATATTATTCAAGGCTGTAATAGTAGATTTTGACTTGATGAATCCATGCTGTTTGGGACTTAATAAATTGTTTTGCATATAATATTCATAAATTTTCTTTTTAATAACTTTTTCGTAGATCTTAGACAGATTAGATGTTAACGAAATAGGTCGATAGCTTTTTATTGATTCGACGTTAGATTTGTTTGGTTTCATTAGAATTTTTAAAACTGTCGTTTTCCATTCCCTTGGAAAATATCCCATCTGAATACATTTATTTAATAACGAATGTAGCACAGGAAGTATCAGAGTCTTTGAGTATTTTATCATGTTATTACTGATATTATCTTGACCTGGTGACTTTTTAACATTGGTATTGTCAATTAGATATTCTATTTCTTCGGTATCAATATGGATAGTGCTTGAATTCCTTAGAAAAGGTTCGTAACTTCTAACCAATTCTTGTTGTTGGTTGTCTTGATCAATTCTGTCATCTGCAATTAATACATTTATTATGTCGGTAATGCGTTTTTCTTTTTCTGATTCTTGATTGTTGTCTATTATGGGAAGTCCTTTTTGCTTGTTTGAGGATTTGAGCTTTTTGAAAATATTATATGCGTTACCAAAAGGATCATTTGATTCATTTTCTTCGATGAAAAATTTCAAACTATTTCTCTTTGCTTTCTTTATCATATTATTAAATTTGTTTCTGACTTGTTTAAATCTTGTTGCATCGATAGTCTTACTGTGATAAAATAAGTTTCTTACATAATGAAAATGTGTTTTCATTAGTTCAAGTTCTTTATTCCACCATTTTATACCTGCATCATATGCGTAGTTGTTTGATTTTACTTTTAATGAAATGTAAGCTGCTTCTATTATGTTATCCGTGAGTTTGTTTACAACTTTATCAATATCCGTGCAATTTTCCACCATATCTGCCTCATTCTTTAATTTGATAAATTCTTGATACTTGAGATTTTTGGAGAAATTTGTCCAGTTGGCGTGTTTTTCATTGAATTTCCATGTAGAATTCTGTTTATCTTTTATATAATTAAATGTTGAGTGAATTTCAAATTGAATTGCCAAATGATCAGAAATATTCGTCAGTGATGAGGTGGTCCAATGTCTGATCATATTTATTGAAAGTCTATTCGAGATTGTTAGATCTACTATACTTGCACCTCTACATGTTGGAGTTTTATCGTTGTGAATGTACAAGTGATTTTCATTTATTATTGTTTGCAATTTGTAACCATTTGAATTTGTTATTTTATCGAACCAGATTGGATGACGGGAATTGAAATCTCCGCATAGGACTATAGGGTTATTTGAATAAGTATTAATCAAGTTTCTTATAAAATCTAAGTGAGTATCATTACAGGAATTGGGATGAAAGTAAAAATTTGCGATTACTACAAACGAATTTGAGGTTATGACAGATATTGCAGTACAGAATTGATTCGTAAAATTATCTAATTTTTTGAATTTTATATTTTTATTTACAATGATTGTTGCTGTGTAAATAATTTCTGAAGTCTTTGAATAAATTATTGGTGAGTCTAAATCAAATATAACCTGTTTGTTTAAAACATATGGTTCTTGAAGTAATATAATATCGGGTGGATTATTATTCGTTGAAATTGTTACGTACAACACTGTTACCGAAACGCCACACACTATTTATTTGGATTTGGTTTTATTACCTTGTACATAGCAATAAGGTGTCATCTATATAATACAAATGAAAACACCAAAATGTGAATGTTTCTTTTCACAAATAAATGAAACTTCTACTGTCCTTACTGCGATGAAAAAATATTGGGAGGGCTTGGCCAGCGGTTTCGCAAACTGCGATAATGCAACAGCTTCTTGGAGATGGGTTTTCTTTTCATTTTATTATTGCACTCTCATGCTTTCCGGCTTCTTTTCATTTTATTATTGCACTCTCATGCTTTCGGGCTTCTTTTCATTTTATTATTGCACTCTCATGCTTTCGGGCATTTAATATTATTTGTTTTGGTATTCCTGTGGAAAGGAGGAAATGCCTGAAAGCTTGAGGAGAACGCACTAATAAAATGCAAAGAAACTCATCTTCAGAAAACCTTTTGGATTATTTTAACTTACATCCGGGAGATTCACATCTATTGTAAAAAAAAAATGCTCCAATGGCCCCCGATTCTTGCAAAAGTCCAACTCCACCAGCGAGTGCAGGTAACCAAACGGAGCTCTGGCACATTTGTAAGTGTAAAGTCGAACTGATTTTCACATGTGTATATATGTGGTGTACTTACAGTAAAAGCAGTAGCCAAAATCTACCCACCATGATTATCATGGCCTGTACCACGTGTACTAGGGATAAGCAAAAAAAAAACATCTATTGTACAGATAAAGAAAACATCAATGTATTCCTCCCAGAGGTAAAGTTGGAATAATGAGGTTGGACTGTATAAATATATAAGCAGTGTTTTATAGCTACAAGAGAATAAAACCTAATTCAAATAAATTAATAGTGTGTGACATTTCGGTAACAGTGTTGTTACGTCACACACTATTAATTTATTTGTATTATTGTCTTGTAGATATGAGCAGTGTTGTAAGCCCTACACCATATGATCACAATATACTTAGAATCCGGCATAAAAATAATTTTGTTCTTGGAGAAAATTCTAAAAAAAAAAAAAACAACAACAAGGGTAAGGCAGTCAGTTTTTACCTGTCTTGTTATAGGCCTTATCTGGAATGCCAGACCTGGATATATTCTGTAGAGCCCCTGTCACAAAACCAATCATTTAAAATTAAGACACACACAATATTGAAAATTACAGTAGAACTTCCATGAGAGGGCATTTCTCTACATAGGACATAATATTAAGTGTGTCAAAATTAATAATTTTACTAATTAGCAACTCTCTGGTAAGAGGGCACTCAAGACCACTTTGGCTCTTTTGCATATTTTTGAAAAAATTTGTTAACAAGAACCATCAGAGATTGATGCTGGAAAAGCATCCGTTGTGTGAAGAAGCTGGAATAGCCACCTACGGGTGAGTCTGCGACATTTGGCCCAATCTAAGACTAAGCCTCTCATTGGTCGTGACGTAAACGGTGACGCGCGATGTAAACAAAGGTTATGATTGGTTCATTGTTTTTTTTTTTTAAACAAGATTTAATTATTAATATTTTAAATACCTGTGATTAATTTATATTGTCACTATATATTTTTTGTCTACATGGCCTATTTTAAAATATAATTTTTTTTGAAAATAACTTAGCGTAATTGTAAACACGTGTTATGAATACACACGATGTTAATACCTTGAAAGCAATGGTGTCCGATATTTTAAATTATTATAAAATTAATTATTAATTAATATTAAAATTTTGTATTTAATTTAGGTTAGGTTTAGGTTTGTTTAAGTTAGGTTAGGTTTAGGTTCGTTTAAGGTTAGGTTTGGTTTAGGTTAATTTAAGGTTAGGTTAGGTTTGTTTAGGTTAGGTTTAGGTTCGTTTAGTGTAATTTATATCAAAATACTAATATAATTTTGAAATTTTTATTTTTATATTTTTTGTATATGCCTATTTATAAAGTCAAATATCTGGTACTGTTGGAAAGTATTACGCCAGTATTTCTTTGTTTACGTTAGCGCTAAAACACAATATTAAAAAAATGCTAATTTAAAATAATAAAAATAAAAGGTCCTTTATAAATTTAGTGTCAATATAAATTAATCACAGGTATTTAAAATATTAATAATTAAATCTTGTTAAAGAAAAAAACAATGAACCAATCATAGCCTTTGTTTACATCGGACATCACCGTGATGCCCAATGAGAGGCTTAGTTTCAGATTGGGCCAAATGTCGAGGACTCTTCCCCAAAACAGTTATTACATCACACACATAGAGTGAAACTGTAAAGTAATGCAGAATATTCAAGACATCAGTATTTAGAGATTGATTACTTTGTATTTAACAAAGATGTGCAAGTTGATTGAGAATGGATCATTAGAAGATCATAATGGGAAGATAGGGAATAAGTATAATTTGAAGAAAAGGCTCCAAATATCAAAGAATAAATCCTTAGCATTTTGATTAATCAATACTTTAAAATAACGAAGAAAGTTGTTGATTTTTAAAGGAGTTCTCAAGTTGCTGATTTGCTAACCCTAACCTGAGCCAACCTAAATTAACCTTATCTAAACTTCATAATGGCTTATAAACATTACACTAGATTATGGCCAGTAAATCAGCAATCTAATCCCGAGACCTCACGTTTTTACTTTAATTCTAGATGTATTGGGATTATAGTTAATGTGACAGACAAACACAACTGGAAAAAAAAAAAAAAATAAAACCTATGAGTGTCAAAATTACAAACATTTACATTTTATACACACAAAATAATCATTTTAATAATCATTTCAAATTACATTGAAAAAAAAAAAATGATAGCTGGGTTATATGCGAAAATACTTACGGATTTTGTCTCTATTAAAATAAGGATAAATGATTGCAAAATATGAGGCCGTCCCAAGAAAACCAAAAAATTCCAATAATTGGATATAGGGCTCTGGATCGAGGAGGATACATAGCGACTTCTCACAGAAGTGTGGTATATAATTAAGTATTTCGAATTGGAAACTCCAAGAATAAAAATAAGTTAAAGGTAAATAAACATAAGTTAAACGAATAGATTTTTATTGCATTCTGCGTTCGAAAAAAAAAATCAAGAACTTTGAAAGAAATACTCTGTGATGAATATAATAATTTTTAAATGAAAAGATATATAAATATCGAAAGAAATTTTCATATATATAAATATAATTACAGAAATATTAAGCACACTATGCGCGAAAAAATATAAATAAGGATTTCAAAACGATGTCACATTGTGAAATAATATAGGTTTTTAGCTTTTAATTAAACATTTTAAATTTATATTTAGATATTTTCATTTTAATTTAGACACTTTCATTTTTATTTAGACATTTTCAATTTTAATTTAGACATTTTTCATTTCAATTTAGACCTCTTTCATTTTAATTTAGACATTTTTCATTTTTATTTAGACACATGGACTTTTCAATATATTCCTTATTTAGAAGCATTTTTAAACAACTAAAAATATTGAATATAGTTACTATGTACTAGCATACTATGAAAATTTTCATAATTAAATAAAATCTTTTGAACATTTTATTTGAAAATTTTACAAATTTTTATCGTCGTAATTTTAGAGTTTTTTTTATATCTAGTCTTTTTTTGCAATTTTAAGACAACTTTTCACACTTTAATGACATTTTACACCTTATTAACAACAGTTTTCACTTTTCTGACATTTTACATTTATCACAAAGCAATAACGCGCCATCTATACATATAAAATAAAAGGATTTAAAAGCGCGAATGTTTCTTTTAAACATAAAACGAACTTCTACTGTCCTTACTGCGATGAAAAAATATATTGGGAGGGCTTGGCACATCAGTGGTGAACCCTCCCAGCGGTTTCGCCAATTTAATCCACCAGACCGCTTCTCAGAGCTCTAATATTGTATTGGATCATTCTGCTTTTATATGCTACACTGAAGGATGGAATCTTAGAAATGGTTTTCAAGTAAACTATGGACATAGGCTTATAGGACAGTAGAATTATATTCAAATATTTGCTTCGAGCAATGCTCTTCAGCAAACTATAAAGACAAGGTCATCAGGAATAAATTAACACAAAGCAATAACGCGCCATCTATACATATAAAATAAAAGGATTTAAAAGCGCGAATGTTTCTTTTAAACATAAAACGAACTTCTACTGTCCTTACTGCGATGAAAAAATATATTGGGAGGGCTTGGCACATCAGTGGTGAACCCTCCCAGCGGTTTCGCCAATTTAATCCACCAGACCGCTTCTCAGAGCTCTAATATTGTATTGGATCATTCTGCTTTTATATGCTACACTGAAAGATGGAATCTTAGAAATGGTTTTCAAGTAAACTATGGACATAAGCTTATAGGACAGTAGAATTACTATAATTATATAATTATATATATAATTATATATAATTATATAATTACTATATAATATAATTCTACTGTCCTATAAGCCTATGTAGAATTACTATAATTATATAATTATATATATAATTATATATAATTATATAATTACTATATAATATAATTCTACTGTCCTATAAGCCTATGTCCATAGTTTACTTGAAAACCATTTCTAAGATTCCATCCTTCAGTGTAGCATATAAAAGCAGAATGATCCAATACAATATTAGAGCTCTGAGAAGCGGTCTGGTGGATTAAATTGGCGAAACCGCTGGGAGGGTTCACCACTGATGTGCCAAGCCCTCCCAATATATTTTTTCATCGCAGTAAGGACAGTAGAAGTTCGTTTTATGTTTAAAAGAAATATTCGCGCTTTTAAATCCTTTTATTTTATATTTTACATTTATATAAATCATTTTATTCGCGATCGAACGTTGTGGTCCACTGTACATATTACATCCCAAACACGATGTGACGCCAGCCATCTCTGTCTTGAGCTCGATGTATCATCTCGGCGACCGTCAAGCCAGTGAGTTGTTTTAATTGGTCCACGAAGCGTGTCGGCGGGCATCCAGGTATGCGTTGCCCAGACGTCTTTCCTGTCATTATGGTGTACTCCATTCCCCTGCGTCGCGCGATGTGACCAAGAATCTCCAAACAATTCCGTTGTACACGCAGCAGAAGTCGGTCATCTTCCGAAATCGATAGTTGTGATAGTATCGATGCATTCGTCCTACGCGCTGTCCAAGGTATACAAAGCATTCTTAGCCAACAATACATCTCGAACGCATCGATTTTCTTCTCTAAACGATGATGTTATAGTCCAAGACTCTGAAGTATAAATAGCCACTGAGAAAACTAGTGCCTGGACTAGTCTCTCCTTGGTTCTCCTCGTGATGCTGTGGTCTTTCCATAGTTTTGTGAGTCTTCTTATTGACGCTTTCCCATCGCCATCCTTCTCGGACCTCTTCCAGATCCTCCCTTGTTAGTTATCAAGACACCGACACCACCCCAACCTCCCATGAAATGGCTAAGTTTTTCTTTAATGTGTGTGCTATATCAATCATCAGCAGCTGACATTTGCCTCGATTTAGCTCTAATCCCACTTCCTCTGAAATCATTGCAATTATGAGGAGCAGGTAAGCCATGTCCTGTTCACTTGTTCTTAAAACAACAAAAAAAAAAAGCTCTGACATTAACTGCGGATGAGGCAGCTGAAACTCTAGTAGATAACTATGATAGGAATGGAACCCACTAATGTAGGAGAAATAAGAAGACAATAATTGTTACTTTCTCTAACAAAAAAGTCCCAGGCATCGATATGATTCCAAAATAAGACTTAGAATTATTGCCCAATTATGTCCTTGAATCACTAACACCTTTAGGCTCGGCGTAAGGCTTGCACCTTTCCCAAATAAATGAAAACCTCAATTATCTATCCCATAACCCCGCAAGCTACAGACTATTTCATTTCAGACACTACAGACCATTTCACTATTACTTGCCATCTAAAAATTATTTGAAAGAATCATTTTTAAAGAAATAAGAAGACTAAATGAAAAAAATCCCTTTAAGCCTGAAAAATTTTGGTTCCAGATATAATTTATATCGCCTTACATAAAAACATTTCTCAAAGCCCATACTCAAAGGTCTTACACAAACTAACCTATGATCATCTCCCAGTACTATTTGTACTTACAAGACTTCAAATTCTCCTACTCCAATGTAAAAATTACGATAACAGACAGGGTCCTTTTTACCTACAAAATGGAAAGCGCCGAACCACTCGTACTTATTCTAGGCACACCTTCAAAAAAAAAAAAAGAGGAGGCCATAAGTTATGTTCAAGAACAAGTGGTACAAAACTTGAAAGAGTCAACAAAATATAAGGACCCAAAATTATAACGAAGATACCACTTCATATTAAAGATAAAATACGCTTAACCAACAGGCAAAGAAATGATCCTAGGACAAATTAACCTACCTAATAGCTCTGAGAGAATCTCATAAACTAACAAAAGATTACGACAAAACTAGATAGAACTTCTTTATCGAAAACTTGAACGTCACAGGTCAAACCATATTGGGAAGCTATAAAACGCTTATCTTGCTAGGAAAGACAACATATAATCCTAAAGACCAGAAGAGGCAGCCGAATCATTTGCCGATAACTATGAAAAACATTTCGGTCCTAATCCCTCTATTCACCCTATTCCCGACCTACTCGTGCATAAAGAACATCTGTGAGCTTCTCCCAAATCATATGAGTCTCAATAACTGAAATCTTTAATGGTTCACTGGAGTTGGATCACTTCCCTGACAGATGGAAAATTTCAATTATCTGTATCATACTATAAAAGAAGGGAAATCCATACATGAACTTCCAAGCTTCAGGCCCATATCACCGTGTGTGTTGCTTTCCATCTCAAAATTATTTAAAGAAAAAGAAGACTGAGAAAATCCCTTGAAAAAAAAAAAAAAACAGAATAATAAGGCTACCAGGCAAGTACTAAACATTGCACCATCTAGAAGTTAATAAGCTAAAAAATAAAAAGTCCATAGAGTTAGGCTAAATAGCTGGAGACCTTTTTTTTTACATCGTCAAAGCACTCGACAAAGTCTGGCACGAGGGAGGCCCTTCTATACAAATCGTCCAAAAACACCTTTTGGGGATATAAAAAAATGACACTAAACATTTTGACGAACAGAAAATTCAAATTAAAGGTCATATATTGCAAAAGCTAGGAAAATCTTTGCTAGGATCCCTCAAGGTTCAGTCACTGGGCCAACCTTATTTGACACACAAATTGATGACTTTCCTTGGAGAAACATCAGTGCACCTATTTGCCGATGATATAGCCACCTAATTTATGGTTCTTTAATTTTTCAAGACTACAAGGAAAAAAAGACCTAACAAAGTAACTAAACTGTGTGGAAATATTTTTTTCTTCACAAGATGCAACCATTTACTCAATAATCTACTTCTTCCCTGTGTTCTATGCACGAAAAACGATGTATATAGTCTCAACTTTTGTACATAGATATTCTTTCCTTTTCTTCTTTTTTTCTCTTTTCTGAGAGAGGATTCAATTTCTTCCCCTGCTTCTCATTTTAGATTCATTTCTAACAGGAGAATCGTCTATATAAGACGGAATGTCTTAATAAAGGCTTGTGTGTGTGATAGCGCCACCTTAGTCTCGGCATATACATTCGACAAACTTCATATGGAGCTCAAAGAACCCTGTCTCTTTGACACGATTTGATGCAAAAATGGCAAGTCACAATGACTCTTCAAAAAAAGTGAAGTACTCATTTAAAAAAAAAGACAAAATAATAAAAATAATGGACGAACTATTTGTTTTCGATGATTGGGTTAAATGGAAAGACAATAATCGGTACTTAGGAATGACCTTAGATAAGCATCTAACCTTTCAAAAACATATCTAAAATACGATCAATCTGGCAATGGTATCACAACACCCTGATTAGCTCTATTATATTACTATGGCCAGCTAATTTTTATGGCCGCACATAAAAACACTCTTTAAAAAATAGAAGCTTTTGAAAAAATGATCAGGAAAATCACGTGCGTACCCTGGTTCGTCCCAAACGAGGTCACCAGGCACGATTTCAAGATTGAAATATTAGCCAATATAACAACCATAAGTTTTACAAAAGATTAGCAAATTTTGAAAAAATCCAACTTTCAAGGAAGCTACCAACTTCGATACAAGGAAAAACACAATTTAAAACCAAAACTTGCCATTTTTGTATCAAATCGTGTCAAAGAGCCAGGCTTCTTTGAGCTCCATATGAAGTTTGTCGAATGTATATGCCTAGACTAAGGTGGCGCTATCACACACACAAGCCTTTATTAAGACATTCCGTCTTATATAGACGATTCTCCTGTTAGAAATGAATCTAAAAATAAATGAAAAGCAGGGGAAGAAATTGAATCCTCGCTCAGAAAAGAGAAAAAGAAGAAAAGGAAAGAATATCTATGTACAAAAGTTGAGACTATATACATCGATTTTCGTGCATAGAACACAGTGAAGAAGTAGATTATTGAGTAAATGGTAATATTAGCCAATATAACAACCATGAGTTTTACATAAGATTAGAAAATTTTGAAAAAATCCAGCCTTCAAGGAAGATACCAACTTCGAAACAAGGAAAACACAATTTAAAACCAAAACAATTTATATATTAACTAAGCAAGAATGACGAAAAGTAAAAAATAAAATAATAAATAAATAAAAAGAAATGCACTTCGAATATTAAACAAGCCACAAAACAATCTCTTCAAGAATAAGATCCCCAAGGACCTATTTATCTTTAGTGTTCTGTGTGTGTAAATTTATAATATATTTTATATATTTAAATATACTTAAAATATATAAAATTGGTGGTAACTGGAAAAATAATTACACTGATAGACAAAACTTAAGGAAGTTGTACCTTATAGCATATATAGAGTTATTTTCTGAATCCCGATATATATATGCTATAAGGTACAACTTCCTTAAGTTTTGTCTATCAGTGTTATTTATCACTAGCGGATGTACCCGGCTTCGCCCGGGTTTTACCTGAGTAAAGGTTTGTCTAACGAATCTCTCGATAAAGTGAACATTTTTCCCGGTCCCTTGAAAAATACTCGATAGGATGAATAAAATCAATATTAATTGGTTCCCTCGGTAATTGGAAGTTAAAGGAATAGTATCTTGCCTTGGAATTGTATCATTATTCTTGTATGGATGTACCCGGCTTCGCCCGGGTTTTACCCGAGTAAAGGTTTGTCTAACGAATCTCTCGATAAAGTGAACATTTTTTCCCTGTCCCTCGAAAAATACTCGATAGGTTGAATAAAATCAATATTAATTGGTTCCCTCGATAATTGGAAGTTAAAGGAATAGTATCTTGCCTTGGAATTGTATCATTATTCTTGTCTCATTTTGTCTTTCCTAATTTTCTACATTACAAAATCATCGTATCATCATGATAATATTTAGAGCAGATTTTTGAATTATAATAGATAAATTAGAATATTTATCTTTATTATTTTTAGGCGAAAAGTTATGTCAAAAATTTTATTTGCTAGAAACTTTCCCAGTACTATACTAAATAACTTCCCAAAGTTTCATGGCGTTCCAATGAGTGGTTTGGTCAGGCATAAAGGACACACACACACACACATACATCATTCATTTATATATATATAGATTTTCAGCTCATTGATTTATACGTTTTTTGATTTTATTAAGGATATTTAAGAATTCAATGACGATATTTTTGGTTTTATTAAAAGCCTTTTGGTATTCATTAAATACATTTTTGACTTTATTTCACTTTTATATACAAATATTTTTCAAATATATTTTTAGGAACATATTTATTACTTTTGGAATACATTTATTAATAATACCAAATGTGTACGTGTAATACCATCAGATGCCTCGAGGGGCGCTGGTTGCGAGTGAAATTGGCGAGTTGATAAACAAATTAGTAAATAAAATTGTAACGAAAGGTTATAGCTAAAAGATAATTAGTCTAAGACCTTTCCTCGTGTGCAAAAGGTGTGACATGCAAAATTTGATCATATTTGCCTCAGTAGTTTAGGAGTTTATCGATGAGCATACAGACAAATTATGATTTTTCAAAATCACTTTATTAGGTACCGCTCAAAAAGAGCAACCTAGTTTATGATATTTGCAACAATGGATAATATGTGAAGGTTTTTCACATATTAAACAAAATGCTAACGCAAGATTCAATCCCATTTCATGGCTGTCAAGAATTGAGGGTGTTACCCACTCGTCCACCGACTTTTTTTTTTAATTATGATTTTTATAAAAATATAGATAGGTTTATATATTTTTAGACTAATACAGTCGAACTTCTCTATATCATATAAATTTCTATTCATTATAAAATTGTGAAAAAGTTTTAAAATTACAAAATATTTTCTCACAATGAGTTTCTTTTTATTACAAAACGCTAGCTTTCAAGCGATAAGAGCTCTTCAACGGGCTTAATACGAGGGGTGTCCCATAAGTCCGTGGCCCGACATATAAAGAAAATAACTAATAAAATGATTATGATTTATTTTTCAACATAATTCCCTTTAAGGTCTATACACTTTTTCCAGCGATGCTCTAATGCTGTTATGCCCTCCAAAAAGAACGATGTTTCAAGTGACTCAAAAAATGGATTTACAGCATCAATGACCTCTTCATCTGACCTAAAATGAATGCCAGAAAGTGATTTTTTCAAATGAGGAAATAGGTGGAAGTCAGACGGAGCTAGATCTGGTGAATAGGGTGCATGTGGTAAAAGTTCAAAGCCAGAATCATAAATAGCAGCCATGGCTTGCAGCGACCGAAGACTCGGAGCATTGTCTTGATGGTAAACAATCTTCCTGGACAACATTCCTCTTCTCTTTTCCTTGATAGCTTCTCGTAGTTGTTTCACAAGATTTGCATAATAATTGCCAGTGATGGTTTGACCCTTATTCAGAAAATCTAGAAGAAGTACACCCTCGGAATCCCAAATGACAGACACCATAACCTTCCCTGCTGATGGAACTGTCTTGGCTTTCTTGGAAGGAAGGGAACCGGAGGTTCTCCATTGCATGGATTGTTGCTTGGACTCTGGTGTAATTGTAATTGGTGATGGGCCCAAGTCTTCATCCATGGTAACAAATCTACTGACAAATTCCTCTGGATTGGCTTCAAATAACGCAAGATTGTCCGAATAAACTTTCTCCTTACAGCCTTTTGATCGGGTGTCAAAAGTTTGGGAACCCAATGGGCAGAAAGCTTCCCAAGGCCCAAGTGTTCTCTCATAATCCGATCCACTGTTGTTTTTAGAATACCCAAGGTCTCTTCTATCCGACGAACTGTCATTCTTCTGTCCAACATAACCAAAACATGTATCTTGTCGATGTTTTCTTGAGTAACTGACTCAACAGGTCTTCCTTGTCGATGTTTGTCTTCGGTGCTGATCCTCCCTAATTTAAACGCAGCTACCCATTTTTTTTACTGTGCTATAGGAAGGAGCATCTTCCCTTAATGTATCCACCATACCCTCATAGATTTCCTTCGGCGACATTCCTTTCTTACAAAGATATTTTATTACAGCACGAATCTCGTTTGTCTCCATTTTAGATGATTCCTGTTTCTTGTCCTCTTTCAGAACCCATAAAAAAACGGTTAGTTCTAGAAACTTAAAAATGTACATATCTTTATACAAGGCTTTAAGGTATATTTGGTAAAATTTATTAGTTTCAAATATTTCGTTCTCATGGTCGGGCCACGGACTTATGGGACACCCCTCGTATAGTCAATGTTTTATTTAGCCCGTTGAAGAGCGATTATCGCTTGAAAGCTAGCATTTTGTAATAAAAATAAACTCATTGTGAGAAAATATTTTGTAATTTTAAACAGTCGAACTTGGATAATTCGAAGCCCAAGTGACAAAAAAATCAAATTATCCAAAAATTCGAATTAAAAACGTTTTGAATAAAAGGAACCAAGGTAAATATTCGAGTTGAAGACTTTTGAATTATCCAAGTTCTACTGTATTATAATTTACCGTGGAGAGAAATTACCTTTAAAATTGATGACTCATCGTGAAGGAAAGGAGGAACATCTTACAACAATAGGGTTTAGAGAAGTTAATAATAGCGCTTTTGCGTTTCAGATTAATATTAGCTTTTTCTCCACAGTGTGAGTAAAGCCTTAAATTGATTACTAAATGTGAAGGAAAGGAGGAACATCTTACAACAATAGGGTTTATAGAAGTTAATAATAGCGCTTTTACGTTTCAGATTAATATTAGCTTTTCTCCAAAGTGTAAGCAAAGCCTTAAATTGATGACTCATCGTGAAGGAAAGGAGGAACATCTTACAACAATAGGGTTTATGGAAGTTAATAATAGCGCTTTTACGTTTCAGATTAATATTAGCTTTTCTCCAAAGTGTAAGCAAAGCCTTAAATTGATGACTCATCGTGAAGGAAAGGAGGAACATCTTACAACAATAGGGTTTATAGAAGTTAATAATAGCGCTTTTGCGTTTCAGATTAATATTAGCTTTTTCTCCACAGTGTGAGTAAAGCCTTAAATTGATTACTAAATGTGAAGGAAAGGAGGAACATCTTACAACAATAGGGTTTATAGAAGTTAATAATAGCGCTTTTACGTTTCAGATTAATATTAGCTTTTCTCCAAAGTGTAAGCAAAGCCTTAAATTGATGACTCATCGTGAAGGAAAGGAGGAACATCTTACAACAATAGGGTTTATAGAAGTTAATAATAGCGCTTTTACGTTTCAGATGAATATTAGCTTTTTATCCACAGTGGGAGTAAAGCCTTGAATTGATAACTCATCGTGAAGGAGGAACATCTTACAACAATAGGGTTTATAGAAGTTAATAATAGTGCTTTTACGTTTCAGATTAATATTAGCTTTTCTCCACAGTGTGAGTAAAGCCTTAAATTGATGACTCATTGTGAAGGAAAGGAGGAACATCTTACAACAATAGGGTTTATAGAAGTTAACAATAGCGCTTTTACGTTTCAGATTAATATTAGCTTTTCTCCAAAGTGTAAGCAAAGCCTTAAATTGATGACTCATCGTGAAGGAAAGGAGGAACATCTTACAACAATGGGGTTTATAGAAGTTAATAATAGCGCTTTTACGTTTCAGATTAATATTAGCTTTTCTTCATAGTGGGAGTAAAGCCTTAAATTGATGACTCATCGTGAAGGAAAGGAGGAACATCTTACAACAATGGGGTTTATAGAAGTTAATAATAGTGCTTTTACGTTTCAGATGAATATTAGCTTTTTATCCACAGTGGGAGTAAAGCCTTGAATTGATAACTCATCGTGAAGGAGGAACATCTTACAACAATAGGGTTTATAGAAGTTAATAATAGTGCTTTTACGTTTCAGATTAATATTAGCTTTTCTCCACAGTGTGAGTAAAGCCTTAAATTGATGACTCATTGTGAAGGAAAGGAGGAACATCTTACAACAATAGGGTTTATAGAAGTTAACAATAGCGCTTTTACGTTTCAGATTAATATTAGCTTTTTCTCCACAGTGTGAGTAAAGCCTTCAATTGATGACTCATCGTGAAGGAAAGGAGGAACATCTTACAACAATAGGGTTTATAGAAGTTAATAATAGCGCTTTTACGTTTCAGATTAATATTAGCTTTTCTCCACAGTGTGAGTAAAGCCTTCAATTGATGACTCATCGTGAAGGAAAGGAGGAACATCTTACAACAATAGGGTTTATAGAAGTTAATAATAGTGCTTTTACGTTTCAGATTAATATTAGCTTTTCTCCACAGTGTGAGTAAAGCCTTCAATTGATGACTCATCGTGAAGGAAAGGAGGAACATCTTACAACAATAGGGTTTATAGAAGTTAATAATAGCGCTTTTACGTTTCAGATTAATATTAGCTTTTTCTCCACAGTGTGAGTAAAGCCTTCAATTGATGACTCATCGTGAAGGAAAGGAGGAACATCTTACAACAATAGGGTTTATAGAAGTTAATAATAGTGCTTTTACGTTTCAGATTAATATTAGCTTTTCTCCACAGTGTGAGTAAAGCCTTAAATTGATGACTCATTGTGAAAGAAGGGAGGAACTCTTACAACAATAGGGTTTATAGAAGTTAACAATAGTGCTTTTACATTTCAGATTAATATTAGCCTTTTCTCCACAGTGTGAGTAAAGCCTTAAATTGATGACTCATTGTGAAAGAAGGGAGGAACTCTTACAACAATGGGGTTTATAGAAGTTAACAATAGTGCTTTTACGTTTCAGATTAATATTAGCCTTTTCTCCACAGTGTGAGTAAAGCCTTAAATTGATGAATCATCGTGAAGGAAAGGAGGAACATCTTACAACAATAGGGTTTATAGAAGTTAATAATAGCGCTTTTACGTTTCAGATTAATATTAGCCTTTTCTCCACAGTGTGAGTAAAGCCTTAAATTGATGACTCATTGTGAAAGAAGGAGGAACTCTTACAACAATGGGGTTTATAGAAGTTACAATAGCGCTTTTACGTTTCAGATTAATATTAGCCTTTTCTCCACAGTGTGAGTAAAGCCTTAAATTGATGACTCATTGTGAAAGAAGGGAGGAACTCTTACAACAATAGGGTTTATAGAAGTTAATAATAGCGCTTTTACGTTTCAGATTAATATTAGCCTTTTCTCCACAGTGTGAGTAAAGCCTTAAATTGATGACTCATTGTGAAAGAAGGGAGGAATATCTTACAACAATAGGGTTTATAGAAGTTAACAATAGTAGCAGTAGAAGTTTGTATTATGTATAAAAGAAACATTCGTGCTTTTAATTCTTTTCATTTTATATGTATAGATGGCGCGTTATTGCTTTGTGTTATTTGTGTCTAACTGAATTTGTCTTTATTGTTTGCGGAAGAGTATTGCTCGATGCAAATATTTGAATATAATTCTTCTGTCCTATAAGCTTGTGTCCATGGTTTTCTTGAAAACCATTTCTGAGATTCCATCCTTCAGTGCTGCATATATAAGTAGAATCGTCCAATACAGTATTAGAGCTCTGAGAAGCGGTCTGGGGAATTAAATTGGCGAAACCGCTGGGAGGGTTCACCACTGATGAGCCAAGCCCTCCCAATATATTTTTTCATCGCAGTAAGGGCAGTAGAAGTTTGTATTATGTATAAAAGAAACATTCGTGCTTTTAATTCTTTTCCTTTAATAGCGCTTTTACGTTTCAGATTAATATTAGCTTTTCTCCACCGTGTGAGTAAAGCCTTCAATTGAAGACTCATAAAGGAAGAAAAATGTGAAGCAAATTACAATTGTTTGTTTAATGTTTAGCCAATAATATAGCTTACTATATTCAGATTAATATTAAGGGGGTCGGTGGAAAGATAGTCTAAACCGTTGGTTTTTCGAATGCTAAGACCCGGGTTCGATTCCCGCATTGTGGCACTTTTTTTTTCTGATAAAAAAAAAATTCTCCAATGGCCTCCGATTCTTGCAAAAGTCCAACCCCACCAGCGAGTGCAAGTAACTAAACGGGGGCTCTGGCACATTTGTAAGTGCAAAGTCGAACTACTTTTCACATGTGTAGACATGTGGTGCACTTACAGTAAAAGCAGTCACCTACTTCTACCCACCATGATTATCATGGCCTGTACCACGTGTACTATGAATAAGCAAAAAAAAAAAAAAAGATTAATATTAGCATTTCTCGGGATTGGAAATTCTTTCAAAAAATAATTTTTAATACATACATACTCGGGGGAAATTTTCTCGGGTAAAACCTAGGCGTTGCCCGGGTCATTCGACTAGTGTTTAGTTTTTTTTTTTAATGTTTCGCATATACAAGGTTAGGATCAAAAAGTTCCCGAAAATTTTTTAATAAATTATTTATTCATAGTATAGTAATTTAAACATCAAAATTTTCAAAATAGGAGCCTTGGTTATCTACACATTTTTTCCAGCGTGAAAAAAAGCTGTTGAAATGCTAGTTCAAAGTCAATTTTTCTAAGCTTGTTTAGCTCCACCGTCGCATTTTCAATTACTTCTGATGACGATGAAAAGCGCCTTCCTTTTAACGTATTTTAAGTTTTGGAAAGAAGAAGAAATCCCATGGGGCGATATCAGGAGAGTAAGGAGGATGCGGCAAGACAGATACAGAGTGTTTGGCTAAATAGTCATGAATATTAATGGTTCTATGAGCAGGGACATTATCATGTAGAAATTTCCACTGTTTTGATTTAAAGAGTTGGTTTCTTTTTCTTCTTATCGCGCCTCACGAAGGCGCACAAGTATTTATTTGTATGCCTGTTTATTAATAGTAACCCCCCCCCCCCCTCTTTAATAAATTCATAATAGACAAGTCCTTGATAATTGAAAAACACTACAAGCATTATTTTTTCTTTGGACTTGTCAAGACGAACTTTCTTCTTCCTAGGAGAACTTGGTGTGTGCCATTCGAGTGATTGTTTTTTTAGTTTGTGGATCAAAAGAAAGCACCATGTTTCATCACCAGTTATTATTGTTTTTAAAAATCAGAATCATTATTTTCAGTTTCAATTAAATCTTTGCAAATTGATAATCTGGTTTCTCTTTGTTGATCTGTTAAATTTCGTGGGAAAAAATAACCACATTTTTTTTTTTCATGTTTAAACGTTCACCAATAATTTTTGGCAACTACCATACGAAATTCCAAGTATTTCCGATATATTATCAATAGTATTTTTTCTATCAGCAACAATTAAATCACGTACCTGTCCAATATTGCGATCCGTTGTTGACGTCAATGGCCGACCTGACCTTGAATCATCTGCGATGCTCTTACGGCCATCTTTAAAACGTTTATACCAGAAATAAACTTGCGTTTGTGACATTTTTAGTCTTCATAAGCTTCACTAATTAATGCTAATGTCTCTGTGAAAGACTTTTTAAAATTTACACAAAATTTAATATTTGCCCTTTGCTCAAATGATGACATTGCAGAAACCGACGCGAGCTAAATACTTACAACAAAAATATGCCTAAAATTAAAACTACGCATGCGCATTTACTGGCGTTGCTAAATTAAATTATAGTTTTGGCTTTGTTTGTTCTTTACAGTAAAATTGATTTTACATTTTAAAAAGTTGTTTTATATTTTATTTTTTAAAGTTCGGGAACCTTTTGATCCTACCGTTTATAACCACTTTTTGTTTTAGAAATAATCGTTATTTCTCCCTAAAATAAATTACGATTTTTGGTTCAAAAGAAACACATGCGGGATAATTTTCAAATGTCGTTCTACAAGAACTAATCTATAATGTTTAAAGATAGCCATTGCTCTCTTATTTAAAAAAATGACCCAATTAAAAAAATTTCCAAATAATTTAATTAGAAGTCTGTGGACGAGTGGGTAACCCCCTCGATTCCCGACAGTCATGAACCGGGATTGAATCCCGCGTTAAAATTTGTTTAACATGTGAATAACCTTCATATATTATTCAATGTTCAATTATCATGAACTAGGTTGCTCTTGCTGAGCGGTACCTATTTATGTGAATTTGAACCAGAAATAATTTAATTAGAAGTCGGTGGACGAGTGGGTAACACCCTCGATTCCAGACAGTCATGAACCGGTATCGAATCCCGCGTTAACATTTTATTTAATATGTGAATAACCTTCACATGTTATTCATTGTTGCAAATATCATAAACTAGGTTGCTCTTGTAGAGCGGTACCTAATAAAGTGATTTTGGAACCGAAACGAAATATTTTGATTGTCATCGCGAATGAGCAAGTAAAAAAAAAAAACTGAAATAACCAAAATTTATATAATTTGTATGACTTAAATAAAAATGAGACTGAATTGTGGCAGATGTCATCACAAATACATTATTGTTGTTGTCATGTCCAATGAAGAGCCTCAGATGTCTCCATGCATCTCTATCACATTGAGAGAAGAGATAAAAGAATTGTTTATGTAATATTATTTTGCAATAATTTCTCCCATAATCTTAGCTAGTTAAAAAATATACCTCCTTATACCGCCATTATTTTTTAGCTTTATTAAGGTGAAAATTTAATAAAGCTTAATACCTGCCATCTTGCAAGGTCTGGAGGGGCCACTTCTACTCCACCATCTTACCATGTGTAAATAGCCAGTACAAGATGACTCGAATGTAACACCTGTAAACTGAAACGAAATAAATAAGACTTAATACAAGGTGTCGTTAAAGACCCCTTCATAGAACGGCTAATCTACTTATATATTTGCCTTATTCTGTCTGTTTGTCTGTTTGTTTGTTTGTCTGAAGCTCACGGATGGGAATTTTCATAACCATCGGTGGTTCAGTGGTAGAATGCTCGCCTGCCACGCGGGCGGCCCGGGTTCGATTCACGGCCGATGCATTTTTTTTTACAATTTTTAAAACTCATTTATATATTATACAAGAATGACATCCACGGCGCCAATTTATAATTGTAACGAATAGTATTTGAATAAAAGCATTTAATCGGGTAAAACCCGGGCGTTGCCCGGGTCATTCGTATATAATAATTGTATAAACGAATGCAAGACAAAATCACCGCGAATGTTTCTTTTTTTTAAGGCAATTTCTTTTTAAGGCAATTATCGTTATTTATCGTTAATTTTTGTTTCGATTTTATTGAAAAAAAAACGATATGGTGCCTTTAAAAAATGATCTTTATTACTATGCAGTTTTCTATTTAGTCAATATACCTAAGTTCATGTTGCAAATGTAATTATCTCTATCGATTTAGTACGTGAAATGCAAAAAAAAAATCGACATGATGAAATCTTTATGAAAATTCACATTTTTATTTTTATATTTTCAAGACACACACAGTTTGGGGTGGGACGTTTCACAAGAGAGACATCCACGGCGCCAATTTATAATTGTAACGAATAGTATTTTAATTAAAACATTTTAAAAACACACAGTTTGGAACGGGACGTTTCACAAGAGTGACATCCATGGCGCCATTTATAATTGTAACGAATAGTATTTGAATTAAAACGTTTTTAAAATATATACGCACTCGGGTAAAACCCGGGCGTTGCCCGGGCCATTCGTCTAGTATTATAATATATGAAGACATATTAATGCGTATATT
This sequence comes from Cordylochernes scorpioides, assembly GCA_030710605.1. Taxonomy (NCBI): domain Eukaryota; kingdom Metazoa; phylum Arthropoda; class Arachnida; order Pseudoscorpiones; family Chernetidae; genus Cordylochernes; species Cordylochernes scorpioides. The sequence goes on from CP092864.1 coordinate 32,476,031, forward strand.
CTAGTAAATTGGCAATAAAATATCAATCAACTTTTTGAAGTAGGTCAATGATTGATGCTAAGTTTACAATAATATTATGGAAACAACATGATATGCAAATATGTATATGTATATACAGTAGACTCTCCTATAACGCGAGTTTTTACAACGCGATTTCGTACAACGCGACAAAAAAATTGCAACAAATTTATTTATACAACGCGAATTTTCGTATAACGCGTTATAAAATAAAACAATTTACCCTAACAACATTTGCGTTATACAAGTTTTATTTCGTACAACGCGAATTCCTATAACGGGATTTCATACAACACGGAACATATTAATCACGTTATAGGAGAGTTTACTGTATATGTATATATTATGTGGCGCTGAGTTTGTTGTTGACACACTTTAAAATGTTTTAATTCCTTAATAATGGTTGGCGTTCAGCCAACTGAAATATTGGTAAAATAAATGATATTTTGATCCATTATATGCCTTTTTATTTAAAGATTTATTTATGGATTGCTCTATTTTAAAATATATATATATGTATATATACAACAACAACAACAACAACAAAAAGCCCTTATTTAGGGTCACTGACCCTATACAGGATTCACCAGAGGTAGGCATAAGAACAAAGCAGTTAGACAAAGGAAACAACGATATAAATAGAAGAAAAAGAAAAAAAAAACAAGAAAGAGAAAGAAGGAAGCAAGAAAAACAACACAAAAAGAGTAGCAGTAAGAAAGTGAGGAGTGAGTGTCACTTGGCCTTCTTCTGAGATATGGACTTGTGGTATATGTATATATGTAAATGTTTATATATGTAAATATGTAAACTGGTGAGATCTTTCTAGTATATTTACCTTAGGACCTATATTAACATATAAATAAATAAAACATTAACGCTCTAATCCGAAGAAAGAAAGCTATAGAAAAAAAAGTTTTTTTAATATGATTTAAACATTTTTTAATGAAATATCAAATCGAATCAATACGAAATATATGCCAACATTAATATTTACCTATTTATATATATAATTTTTAGATAAATAAACATATTAATAGTATATTCTAAAGCAAGTGTGTAAAATTTAAATACATTTAAATACTTTGAACGATAACATAAATATTTGAAAGAACTTTATTGGATATATATACACTATTACATATGATGCAAAAGAGAGGGTACCCCCTTTATATACATTTAAATATTTTAATAAAATCAAAAAGCAATCTAGTATTAAGTTTCTTTTACTGTTTTTTTTTTAATTTCTCTAGCTTTCGGGCTGGCATGTCCTTCAACAATTTTTTTTTCAGCATGTATAGTTAGTTAGAAGTTATACTTCAGCCCACTCTCCTAGGTATCACCAACATATGTCCAGCATCCCTAGAAAATCTCCAAGAAAGAAATCTGCCTGGCGACACCTCATTAATTGGACTTCCACTGGCATTGTATATAAATCCAAGAAGACTTAGTTCAGAAGGACATCCCGGGTAGTTGGCGACTTCTGTACGCTCCAGGAACCTGGGTTACTTAAATAAAATAAATAAGTTATACTTCTAGTTCTCCTTCTCACTTTAAAGATAAAAGGGCATGTTATCCTGAAAAATAGAGAAATACAAATTGTAAAAGAAACTTAACCCTGGATTTCTTGTTGATTGTATTTAAATATAAGTCGGGGGATGTACATATTTACACAAATTTATAAATGATTTATTCAATTACTCCCAAAGGTCGACTAAATGGGTGGTATGGAACGGTCTTGACTTTCACCACAATTCTTCGACCACCGAACTCAATGCCGTTCATTGTGTTGATGGCATTTGTAGCTTCATAATGACCCATAAATTCGATGAAAGCATAACCTTTTGGTTTTTCCACTTGGATCCTTAACTATGGTGATATTTTTTATATGGCCACAGCGTCTAAACAGGGATTCTATCTGTTCGGTTGTAGTTGTGTATGGTATGTTGCCCATATATATACTAAATATATCTAATGTTTCTTTTCGGGGTGATGGCTTCTTCTCGACCTTCTCTGAATTCCTGAAAGCCTGTCTAGGTTCATTTGATCTATTTTCTTCAGAACGTTTGTCGACATTGGTGTTCTTTGGCTTGTTCTCAATGGTTTTGTTGTTTGGCTTTTGTTGTCGTTGTTTTGTACCCTCATTAATCCTCATATCAGGGAATATCATATTTATCTGCGTAGTAATGTCAACTTCTCGTCCTCTTTCTTCCTTTCCGTCCATTGTTATTTGATCTCTTCGGAGGAACTTGCCGATTATTGTTCATTTTCCGGTGAAGCTAGGTAAAAAATTAGCCCAGGTTTAAAGAAGTAACGTAATATTGATTAAATCAATTAAACAAATGACTCGTAATTAAAAAAAAAAAAACAGATTACAAATTATTTTATTATATTTCTTAATAAATATTTTTTAAATAAATACTTTTAAAACATTTTCTCTCTTACACACACACACACACACTTATAAAATATATCCTGTCGATTTTTTTTTTAAAGATTGAAATTGAAAATATTTTCATTCTATCAATCATATATATATATATGATTAAATACAAATAAATATGATTATTGTATATCTGCAGAGCTTTCCCTTGATTGTCGATCTCGATAAAGAACTGCCCTATCTTTTTTCAGAGTTAAAATATTTTTTATCCATTTTCTTGTGTTAGAACAGCTATCTTATACGTATGAAGCTAACCCCGATTCTCCTAGAGCTCTAAACTCCAATTTCATTCTATAAAGAATGCAGAAAGGATTTCTGATATGACCGACAAGAAGGAAGTCCCTTTAAAATTACATTCCTAAATTTTATCAGCCATCCTTTCATAACTGAAAAGATGCACCACTTTGAATTTTTTTATTGAAAATATTTCTAAATATATATATATATATATATATATATACAGTGGACCCTCGGTTTGCGAGTATAATCCGTTCCAGAGCCATGCTCGTACTTCAAAACGCTCGTAGTGCGAAACTAATTTCTTATTTTTAATAATTGAAACTCGGGCAATTCTTCCATGAATTTTAGTTTAATTAGAGTCGGTAAACACTTCGTGATAAGTATAAGAGAAGCTTGTACTCCATTCAATATTTGAAATCATAGCTATCATCAGAGGGGCAACCATCACGAGTTGCTCGTAATGCGAAATTTCACTCGTAATCCGAGGTAAAATTTTTCAAAAAATTTTACTCGTACTGCGAAAAGCTCGTACTCCAAGGTGCTCGTAAACCGAGGGTCCACTGTATATATGTGTGTGTATGTGTACCAATATATATATTTACTAACACAAAGCAATAACACGAGATCTATATATAAAATTAAAGGATTTAAGCACGAATGTTCCTTTTATATGTACAATACAAACTTCTACTGTCCTTCCTGCGATTAAAAAAATATATTGGGAGGGTTCACCACTGATAGCCAAGCCCTTCCAATATATTTTTCATCGCAGGAATGACAGTAGAAGCTTGTATCTTCTTATCTTCTTATATATATATAAATGAATGTATGTGTGTGTGTGTGTCTGTTTGTCCTTTATGCCTGACCAAACTACTCATTGGAACGCCATGAAACTTTGGGAAGTTATTTAGTATAGTACTGGGAAGGTTTCTAGCAAATAAAATTTTTGAAATAACTTTTCGCTTTAAAATAATCAAGATAAATATTCTAATTTATCTGTTATAATTCAACAATCTGCTCTAAATATTATCATGATGATACGATGATTTTGTAGTGTAGAAAATTAGGAAAGACAAAATTCAGGTTGACACAGCAATTTATTTGAGACAAGAATAATGATACAATTCCAAGGCAAGATACTATTCCTTTAACTTCCAATTACCGAGGGAACCAATTAATAATGATTTTATTCAACTTATCGAGTATTTTTCAAGGGACCGGGAAAAAATGTTCACTTTATCGAGAGATTCGTTAGACAAACCTTTACTCGGGTAAAACCCGGGCGAAGCCGGGTACGTCCATACAAGAATAATGATACAATTCCAAGGCAAGATACTATTCCTTTAAAGACTTAACCGAACATTCAAACATACCAAAAATTTCTGTTTGATGAGAAAGACAGAACCAATATCCAATTATTTGTTTAGGCAGATACGATAAGTTAACCCCCACACTGATAAAACGGTGTTTACCTTACAACCCAGAACACGCGGATTTTCCTGGGAAATCTCTTAAAGATTTCTTAAAAAATACATGGCCCACCTGTGCTGTGTGAGAGCTTAAATTGTCTTGTTCCATATGTAAATACCTGTTTTCTTTCCTCTTTTCGCTCTCCACTTCTCCCATCCATATTTCCAAAAAATTTTTTTTTCTTTTTTGATTTTTTTTATTCTTCTTATTTTTTATTCTTTCTTATAATCTGTATATATTTACCAAATGTATATAATCTTTCTCCATTTTTTATTTCCCACTTTCATAGGTTTCTCCGTTTTGTAACCCCAAGGAGAATCCTCTGTAAGACCTGTGTGTCTTAATAAAGGCTTTTGTGTGTGTGTGTGTGATACTATTCCTTTAACTTCCAATTACCGAGGGAACCAATTAATATTGATTTTATTCAACTTATCGAGTATTTTTCAAGGGACCGGGAAAAAATGTTCACTTTATCGAGAGATTCGTTAGACAAACCTTTACTCAGGTAAAACCCGGGCGAATCCGGGTACGTCCGCTAGTTGTATATAAAAGGAGCATTCGTGCTTAAATCCTTTCATTATATATATATATTTGTATTAAGAGAGAAAAAAAGGTATTTCCTGATCGTGCAACTAAATCTAGCTGATGGTTTGCGCCATCTGTCAGACCATCAGAAACTTTTAGTTGCATGACCAGGAGATTTTCCTCTTAATTTATCCACCTGAGATCCCAGTACAATTTCACCTTTGTACTATTTCTCACATTGTTTAACATTCTTAAGACCTTCAATCCTAAATACCTGTTTCATGATTTTTCAAGATGCCCCAAAGACCAGTTTTTTTTTAGTCGTTGAGGTACATCCTGCATCATGTTGATGAAGGCTAAAAGCCCTAAACGAGTGCTTTTAGCTTTTATTGATTAATCAAGAAATGTGGCCAATTCTGGAATAATTAAAAATTCAACGATATACGCCCCCGTGAATACACGCACAAAACCTTTATTAAGACAATATCTAACAACACACAACTTATTATTCTTGGATATTTAAAAATAAATATCAACATATATAGTCACGACCGTCTTTCCTCAATTCCTCATGTCACGGATGCGCGCGCATCATCATTATGATCATTATCTTCTATAGAAGCTTCTATCTTTATAATTATGTATATTTACAAAAAGTCAATTCGCTCGCGCCTCTAGCGGTGAAAATGAGGGGTAATACCAGCTGACCTAATGTACATGTAAGTTTGGAGCGGGACGTTTCACAAGAGTGACATCCACGGCTCCAATTTATAATTGTAACAAATAGTATTTGAATAAAAACATTCAATCGGGTAAAAACACGGGCGTTGCCCGGGTCATTCGGCTAGTATGTAAAATAAAAGCGGAGCAAGATATCAATACTTGTACAAATTAATTAAGAAATTAATTCTGTTAGATCCCTAGAATCCCAAAATATGCAAATAAATACTGACCTACTTCAGATATATAAAGATAGCAAATGATCTAGAAGAAGACGCTGATGTTGATAAAGTTAAAGGAAGATGACCTACAATGAACTAGCTAGAAGGAGTCAAGAAAACCACCAGAAAGTCACTAGATGAGCTACGAATGATGGCCACTAACAGATCAAATTGCTGAATATTTGTCCATATAGTCAACAAAAGTTGGAATTGACTTGATGGACACTAACAACATAAAAAAAAAACAAATTAAGAACATATTTATAACCCGGGTTCCTGGAGCGCAGAACGCCAACTACCCGGGGTGTATATATAAACGCTGTGTTATATACAGTTAAACCTGTCATAGCGTCCCCTCTTGGGACTCACCAAAATAGGGTGCTATAGACAGGTTACTTATAATGTAAATCGTATCGTACTACGTATTAAAATCGGGCGCTAAAGAGAGGAAGGCGCTATTTAGAGGGGACACTATAGACAGGTTTAACAGGTTTAAATATATATTTAATTATTTCTTATATTTTATTATGATATTTAAAAAAAAACACATTGCCGCGTATATGTTTTAATAGAACACGGGAACTGTCGAATGCTTCGGGCACACCCATCGGTTTCATTAAAAAGCTCACCAATCTGCTTAACAATAATGGATCCCCTGCACTTGTTTCCTGTGATGATCCTGAAACGCTGAGGAGCGCGATTACAGGGTTCTTAAAAACAGCGGCAGACCAATCTATACCAAACGACCTTAATGGAATGGATAAATCTAATCTATACTCTCACTACAAAGACATTCACATATCTTTCATGACGGAGGGATACCTTTTAGGGGATTTTCCTTTCCCGGTTGTAAGACTACTCGCACAAGTTAGAATACTTTCAAGTTTTTTTTTAGAGAAAACCACACCAAGATGCTCTGCGGTGAGGACCCGATTTGTACCTTCTGTAATTCAAAACTAAAAAATGAAATCACTCACTATATTTTGATTGCTATGCTCTGAAAGAAGAAAGAAGAACCCTTATGCTCAAAACTGGGCAACTCTGTGCTTCACTTCCATCAATAATTGACAATATGACCCAGAATAAGTATATTTCTACGGCGTTTTATGGTTTCCACAAGTCCGTATCTCAGAAGAAGGCCAAGTGACACTCACTCCTCACTTTCTTACTGCTACTCTTTTTGTGTTGTTTTTCTTGCTTCCCTCTTTCTCTCTCTCTCTTGTTATTTTTTCTTTTTCTTCTGTATATATCGTTATTTCCTTTGTCTCACTGCTTTGTTCTTATGCATACCTCTGGTGAATCCTGTATAGGGTCAGTGACCCTGAATAAAGGCTTTTTGTTGTTGTAAAAAAAAAACACACCACACAGAGAGAGAGGTACTCCTGGAACGTATTTTCATATTGATTTATATCTTTTTTAAAATTTAATGAAAAGGAAATGGAAGAAAACAGTTAATAGTGGTATTTAGTGTATGAAGTAATGTGAACGATTATTTTTTTCTGAGGTTAACCTTCCAAATTGAAATAAATATTTATATATATCTTGTTATACTGACACTTTATATCTTCAATTCGATATCAATTTGTTTTAAGGCTCTTTTTAATCATCATAAAAACTATATATACATATATCATAAAATTATATACCCATTATAAAACCTATATATATATGTATAGTTTTTATAATGTGATTAAAGGAAGTCTTAATAAATAAATTGATATCGAATTGAAGGGGTATAATGTCAGTATAACAAGCTATTACCGATCAATAATATTAAAGTAGTGTTATAACTATAATATCCCATCCCTGGACACTTTATTTTTCCGTTTATCATTACTCTTCATAATTCATCCTTTCATACTTCATCCCTAAGGTTAGAAATAATCGTTATTTCTCCTTAAAATAAATTTCGATTTTTCGTTCAAAAGAAACATTTGCGGGATAATTTTCAAATGTCGTTTCTACAATCATAAGCCGCATTATATTGTATTATAATCTATATATATAAAATTGAATGTCTGTCTGTCTGTCTGTACTACGGGGAAGAAGTTTCCTGTACTCTAGTAGGTGGTTCCGTCTCTAGAGTGGGTGGAGAGGCGTCTCTACGTGTTGTCCTCCGTAGGGGTGCCACTGACTGATGTCCAGTGAAGCTGTAAGCTGGCCGTCTGTCCTTGGTCGTCTGAGGCGGCGCACGTGTCTTGAAACTCTTGGGTCTTCGCTCTGTGTGTGCGCCATTGGGAGCGTCACAGCCGTACGCGAAATTGCACCGGGGACGCCTGGTGTTGAAAAACCAAGGGGTGCACACAGTAGTAACACCCCCCCGCCTTCTCGTCGGTTCCCTGTGAAAACCTCGTGCCTCAGAGGTCCCTGACTCGTCGGCGGATTCAGGGAGTACTGGATAAGGGTACGAGGGCTAAAGGGGGGGGGAGTCCTATGGGAGCGTAGGACGGGTCTTTCTAAGTCCGAACGAGAGGGCTCGGTCAGCAACCTTGCCAATGAACTCTCGGTGACGCCTGTGGGTGAATGGTCAACCCCATGGAGCCAGACCATAATGGCGGGCGCGAGGGGCCTACCAATGGCCGCTCGGTGCATGGAGAATGCATCATTCCTTCTGGCTGTGTGTGGATCTAGATTTCAGCGAAACACAGTGGACGCAAGGGCCGCATTGAGCCCATATCGTCCCTGGCCCTGCTTCGCAGGGCCGAATTTCCTATCTGTCTGTCTGTACTCTATAGATTCAAAAACCATACATCCAATCGCAGTGAAATTTTGGGATATTATTAGGTATATCACCGGGAAGGTTTTTGAAAAATAATTTAATGAATATCTTGAATATCCTTAGAGTTATTTGCAGATTTGTAGATTTAACTCGCAAGCAGCGCCCCCATTGTGACGATGATAACAAGTTTTCTTATCACTAAGTTTGTTATCTATATATATAAAAATGAATGTATGTGTGCCTGTTTGTTTGTTTGTCCTTTATGCCTGACCAAACCACTCATTGGAACGCCATGAAACTTTGGGAAGTTATTTAGTATAGTACTGGGAAGGTTTCTAGCAAATAAAATTTTTGAAATAACTTTTCGCCTAGAAATAATCAAGATAAATATTCTAATTTATCTGTTATAATTCAACAATCTGCTCTAAATATTATCATGATGATACGATGATTTTGTAATGTAGAAAATTAGGAAAGACAAAATTCAGGATGACACGGCAATTTATTTGAGACAAGAATAATGATACAATTCAAAGGCAAGATACTATTCCTTTAACTTCCAATTACCGAGGGAACCAATTAATATTGATTTTATTCAACTTATCGAGTATTTTTCAAGGGACCGGGAAAAAATGTTCACTTTATCGAGAGATTCGTTAAACAAACCTTTACTCGGGGGTAAAACCCGGGCGAAGCCGGGTACATCCATACAAGAATAATGATACAATTCCAAGGCAAGATACTATTCCTTTAACTTCCAATTACCGAGGGAACCAATTAATATTGATTTTATTCAACTTATCGAGTATTTTTCAAGGGACAGGGGAAAAAATGTTCACTTTATCGAGAGATTCGTTAGACAAACTTTTACTCGGGTAAAACCCGGGCGAAGCCGGGTACGTCCGCTAGTCTTAAATATTATTTATCAAAAGTAAGATTATCTCAGGATGACACGGCAAATATTTGACCGGGAAAAAATGTTCACTAGATAAAACGATGATTTTGTAATGTAGAAAATTAGGAAAGACAAAATTCAGGATGACACAGCAATTTATTTGAGACAAGAATAATGATACAATTCCAAGGCAAAGATACTATTCCTTTAACTTCCAATTACCGAGGGAACCAATTAATATTGATTTTATTCAACTTATCGAGTTTTTTTCAAGGGACCGGGAAAAAATGTTCACTAGATAAAATGATGATTTTGTAATGTAGAAAATTAGGAAAGACAAAATTCAGGATGACACGGCACACAGGGACCGGGAAAAAATGTTCACTTTATCGAGAGATTCAAATTTACGAGTTTCAAATTATCAAAATATATCTTTTTTTTTTTATATAAGTTTATAGAGAATTGTTTTAACAAATGTTCGTTAGACAAACCTTTACTCGGGTAAAACTTCGGGCGAAGCCGGGTACATCCGCTAGTATATGAAATAAAAATGATATAAGAGAAGGAGTAAAGAAATTTAAAATGTGTGTGTGAAAGATTATATAGATTATGTTTTTTAAAGTACGAGTATCAATGGTTCTGTCTTTTCTTTTTTTCTTATCTTGTATCTTCAATTCTCCCCCCCTATGTTCCGCTCATATGACACGTAACTGCCGAGGCTACAGCGTGAACTTGTTACAGTCCTACTTTGTTGAAAAAAATGCAAAACCTTTATGATACCTTAAAATATATGATCTTTATCTACTTTCATTTTAACTTTCTTCACTCCTTCTCTCTCTTATACCATTTTCTTTAATATATTATAGATATAACACTACTTTATTTTAATATAAATATATATATGTCATTGTATGAATATACTAGCGGATGTGTACCCGGCTTCGCCCGGGTTTTATCCGAGTGAAAGTTTGCCTAACGAATATTATATATTATGAAGTATAATAAACAATGCTAAAGATTAGTTTTAATTATTAATCAAGATTGTGTGTGAATATGTGAGAAAGATGTAATATCGTTGTTGTTTTCTTGGCCGACTGTTTTACATATGGTGTTATCTTAAAATTGCTTGTTTTGAATATTTTTTTAGATTGAGTTGAATGAATTGCTGAATTTTTTTTTGTATTTATATATAAATAAAATTAACTCTGTTGAATTTTTTTTTGTATTTTATCGATAACAGCAAAGTTATGTATTTTAAAGTTAGGAAAAATATTTTGATGTTAAGCAAAACCTGCTCCATCTCGTTTTACATAAATGTTGAAAATTTGGTCGAAATTGATGCATTGTAACGAAAGTTTTTAGCGAACACCACTTATGAAATTTCCATTTATATAGAAGATATAATATAAATGAGTTTTAAAAATTGTTAAAAAAAAAATGCATCGGCCGGGAATCGAACCCTGGCCGCCCGCGTGGCAGGCGAGCATTCTACCACTAAACCACCGATGCTTTAAAAAAATCAAATTCATTTATCGTCGCGACCAGTGCTGCGCCCTAGCGGTAAAAGACTGGAACTAACGCTTTTTGGTTTTTTATTTTTAAAAAAAAGCACATTAACTTTTTTAGTTTTTTTGAATAGCCTATATGTTAAACGAAATCTTCAGCTACCTACATGCGAAATTCCATAATGATTGAGTCAGTAGATTTTGCGTGATGCGATAACAAACATCGATTTCGCATTTCATTTATATATATATATATATATATATATATATATATAAGGAAGGATATACAGTTAAACCTGTCTATAGCGCCTCCCTCTCTATAGCGCCCGATTTTAAATACGTAGTTCGATGCGATATACGTACATTAAAAGTGACCTGTCTATAGCACCCCCTTTCTATAGCACCCTATTATGGTGAGTACCAAGAGGGGGCGCTATAGACAGGTTTCAAATTAAAGTATTTTTTTAAATTCAAATATTTTTTTTAAATAAAAATTTAAGATTTTTAATTTCAAATTAAAGTTTATTAATGTAATATTGAATATTTACAATAAAAAATGAATACTAACAAGAATAAGAATTTAAAAAAAAAGTTAAATAAAGCAATTTGGACAAAGCATTTAATTCAACGGTTGTTCTGCTACAGCCAGCGGTAGTTTCCTAGACATGTCAACGTAATAATTGTTGAAATCAGTAGAAGTGGTCACTTCAATAATCTGTACCAAATTTTGTGGATCGGCCAGCAAATTTCGTGCAGACAATTTTATTTTTGAAAATACCTTTTCTATAGGATTTAACATGGAGGAATATGGTGATAGAAAACTATAATTACTATAAACTTTAATTTGAAATTAAAAAAACTTCAATTTGAATTTAAAAAACTTTAATTTGAAGTTAAAAACCTATATATATATATATGTTTGTCGTCTATACATGTCCTCAATAAGTACCTAATCTGGCTGAAATTTTATAACAGGACATAGAGAAAAATCTGGAAGAGTTTATTGTCGCATTTTTATTTTAAAAAATTGACCAAGTTCAAAAACAGTTCTTTTTTAGTCAGAAAATGTGTTGACAATATTGCTGTATCATGTTGGATTATCAGAAAAAAAAAATTCTTTCGGGAAAATTCCATAAGGCAGACCACGGGTGAAGCCAGGACCATAATTTTTAGGAGACAGGAACAAAATTCTAACAGCAAAACATTTACTCGAGTAGATGACACACGAAGCCAGGTCATCTCTATACAGTTAAACCTGTCTATAGCGCTCCTTCTAAATAGCACCTTCCTCTCTATAGCGCCCTATTTTAAACATTAAAATGTAAACATTTTACATTAAAAGTGATCTGTCTATAGCACCCTATTTTTTTGAGTCCCAAGAGGGGGGCGCTATAGACATATTTAACTGTATATATAATTTTAAAATTACAAAATATTTTCTCACAATGAGTTTCTTTTTATTACAAAATGCTAGCTTTCAAGCGATAATCACTCTTCAACGGGGCTTAATAAAACAATATCGACTATTTCTTACAAGAAATATTTACAAAAACATACGCGCGCAGCGTGGATATTTACAACTGAAAATTTATAATTGATATATAATTTATCAATTATATGTAATATATCTATTTACAATTTTAGAGCATCCAGAACCTATAAAATTGATCTAATGACTTATTCTGAGATATCGGTATTTTTTATTAAGCCCGTTGAAAAGCGATTATCGCTTGAAAGCTAGCGTTTTGAAATAACAAGAAACTCATTGTGAGAAAATATTTTGTAATTTTAAAACGTTTTTCACAATTTTATCATGAATAGATGTATATAAAATATTGATTCTCAGCCTTTTGGATGAGACCATACGATTACAACGGATTCGTCTTCTTTCCTTGGGCCCTATGGAGGCTATAGGCCTCACCTACAAACGTGTCGTGGCGGGATAACCACTCAGGGTCTGAAGGAAATGCCAACCCGAAGAAAGAAGAGATGAATCTTCCCGCAAGAGCACCTTTCGCCCGGATCCAGAGGACCAGAAGAAGAAACCTTTGTACCTATTTTCATTCATTCTTTTATAAGTAACTTGTATATTTTTATATTTTTATTTTTTTAGCATCCACTATGTAGAACTTCTTTTTTTTGCTTATCCCTAGTACACGTGGTACAGGCCATGATAATCATGGTGGGTAGAAGTAGGCGACTGTTTTTACTGTAAGTGCACCACATGTCTACACATGTGAAAGCAGTTCGACTTTGCACTTACAAATATACCAGAGCCCCGTTTGGTTACTTGCACTCGCTGAAGGGGTTGGACTTTTGAAAGAAAATCGGGGCCATTTGAGCACTTTTTTTTTATCAGGAAAAAAAAAAGTGCCCAATGCGGGATTCGAACCCGGGTCGTAGCGGTCGAAAACCAACAGTTTAGACCATCCTTCCACCGACACCCTATGTTGAATTTGCATTTCTTTGGAATATTTCAATAAAATGTTTTAAATCTATATCTCTCTCTATATAGTATATATATTAATGTCAATATATATTTTTATATATATTTATATAAAAAATCCAAAAAAATATTTTTCAGAATATATCCATTTTCTACTGAATCGATTTTTATAAATATATATTTATATATATATATCTTCATAGAATCGATTCAGTAGAGAGAGGATGTTTGCTAGAAAAACATTTTTTTAATCAAATATTCGTTAAAGGCAAACTTTTACTGGAGTAAAACCCGGGCGAAGCCGGTACATCCGCTAGTATATATATATAATACAATATAATGCGGCTTATGATTGTTGAACGAAGTTTGACAATTATACCGCAAATGTTTCTTTTGAACGTAAAATCTAAATTTATTTTAAGGAGAAATAATCGTTATTTCTCCTTAAAATAAATTTCGATTTTTCGTTCAAAAGAACATTTGCGGTATATTTGTCAAACTTCGTGTCATATATATTAATTTATTTTATTTTATTATTATATATTTAACATTGCAGTAGGAATCTTTTTATATACAGTAGAACCTCCATGAGGGGACACCCGCACTAGAGGACACCTCTCTAAAATGGATAATTTTCATTTGCAAAATTACCATTTTTACTATTTAACAACTCTTCGGTAAGAAGATACCTCTCCCTAAAGTACACTTTGGCTCTGCAAATTAGGTATCCTTTACAGGGCGGTAGTTCTACTGTATTGCAAAATTGAAAAAATCATGATAAATAGTTTTGATTATTATATGCAGATGGGGCTATATTCGCTTTTATTTAATTGATTCTTAAACGGCTTTATTAGAAATATATTAGGAAGAATAATGCTCGCTACAATTTTCTAAAGGTATTTTGTTGTTCCGAAGCTTATGTCCATACTGTATCCTTAAATACATTTTTGCTCCAAGCCCTCCCTAGTGACGGGTATAAAAGACGAACAAGCCAGTAGAGTATTGGAGCGGTCTGGTGGATTAAGTTGATCTGTAATAAGCTCCAGCCCACATCTCTATACAAAAGTGCTCTTGTGTGGCCTTTTGCTTACCGTGTGGGTACAGAAAATCAAGCTCTTCATTTCAAACGTCCTTCCATATTCCTTGTGGTTTGGATATAAATGGAAAGCACATTACCTATAAACTCCAAATTTTTTCAAAATGTGTTTTTCGATTCAAATCTTTTTTTTTTTACATTTTTAAAGAACCTTATTTAGAAGTTTTTTTATAACATCCAGGGTTAGCCTAGTCGAATCCTTCACCAATTTATCGTGTTCAACGAAGAACCTCAGATATCTCCATACATATCTATCACAGCAGCAACAATGTCCACTATCTTGGGTGTGTAAAGCTGCTGCTCCCAGAAAATCAAGCTCTTCATTTCAAAGTCCTGCCATATTCCTTGTGGTATGGATATAAATGGAAAGCACATTACCTATAAACTTTTTTTTTTATGGTTTTTCGATTCAAAGCTTTTTTTATAACATTTTTAAAGAACTTTATTTAGAAGTTTTTCATAACATCCAGGGTTAGCCTAGTCGAATCCTTCACCAATTTATCTGTAGATAGATTCCCGATGTGGTTTCCTATAATGAAAAAAATAATTAAAGAATATGTTTTATACATATAGAATATATAGGTCACCTCACCCGTCAAAATAGACGTCAAAGCTAGACGCCATCCATTGACCGTTGCCGCGAACTAGCGGCCTCGGATCGTGACAAAGCCGCAACACCAGCTGACGAGGGCCATTAGCCCTAAACCATGGTCTCCAGGTTGACGCTTCTCAGTTCGCCAAAGCTGGTGTTGTGTCACCGACCTGAGGCCGCTAGTTTGCGGCGACGGTCAATAGATGGCGTCTAGCTTTGACGTCTATTTTGACGGGAAAGGCGACCTTTGTCTTTACAGATCAGTATCCTCCTGGCAAATTTTACATATAGAATATCTATATATATATATATAAATCAATGTTTGTATGTTTGTTTGTTTGTATGTTTGTTTGTTTGTTTGTATGTTTGATATACAAATTCGCAGTAGTTCACTAATTCAAACCAAAATTTCCATACATAGGCAAAAAAATACGGGGAAGACGATAGGCTATTTTTAAAAATATATAAATCAATTATTAAAACTATATATTCAAATTATTCTACTTAGCTCACGAACAGCGCCCTCTATCAAAGATTAGATTAAATTATGCTGATGCAAACAAATATATAATGCTAATAACAAACAATTATAAAAAAAAATCTTATCTAAATATATATCACTCGGGTAGATATGCACACGGGTCAATCCCGGGGCGAAGCCCGGGTCACCCGTCTAGTTATATATATAATTAATTTAATATCTCACCGTAGTGAAAAATTTACTAGTGATAATGCCACAACACCAGTTTAGGAAAATTCAGACAAAAGCCAACAACCTGTATATCATGGTAACGGGGTTTGGCCCTCATCACTACAGGGGTGTACAGATTTGCTTTTTGTCTGTATTTGCCAAAATTGGATGTTGTGACTCATTCTTTATTTTCACGAAAACAGTTTTTACTAGGGTGATGGACTGTGCATCGTTCTTATGTATAATTAAAGGAAGAGATTCCTATTTTAGTGTATGATTATCATCCTCCCTCATCTTTATTTATGTTCATTAATATATACATCCTCTCCTGCCCTTTATTTAAACATCCCATATGTTTATTTCAATAGCCCTAATCATGCGCCGTCTCGTGGTTTCAGACTGCAGATTTAATATTTACTTTTCTTAAAATAGGTCTTCTGTTAATATTAACATATATAAATAGTTTAAAAATTTCCTTTTATATATATATATTCCTTCCTACCATTTGTACCATAGTTCTTATAAGTCGCGCTTCATTACTCGCCTGTTGAAGGGTTTTTACCCGAAAGCTTGCACCTATGCATCAATAAAAGAAATTCGTCTTCCTTCACCATGTTTTTCGTCTAATACATAGTCTTCATTAACGGCGTCCAACGCGAGAAAAATTCGTCACCGATGGACCGCGAGAGTTATTTCTCTGGCTGGCATTCAAGACCAAGGTGGTACTGGTAGATGATAGCCTTCGCCATCTTCATTGCCTTGAGATGGAGGCCGATGCCGAAGAGCCAGGCCTGCAGATCCAGGGGAATGATGCAGGAGGTGAACACCTCGCAGAGCTGGATTCGCAGCTCGACAACTCCAAAACCTGTGGGTCAGCGATCCGTCGCAGGATAGCCAGGATGGGGTAGGGCATGGGAGGCTAGCTATATGGTGATGTCTGCGTCGTGCACCGAAAGCAATTACAAAGTAGGTCGTCCCAGGGAATGGAGCGAGCCATATCTACAGTGGAGGTCCACCACGCAGCCAAGTTTACAATAGGATGCTCCATCATCTGTGCCGAGTCTAGTGCCCGGCGTACACCCAGGCTATTGAGGCGGGGGATGGGCATCGTCGGCCCCCGCAGGACGATGGTCCTTGTGCTACGCATAATATCTGTAGCTACCGTTTTACTGCCGTATACCCTTACAGAAGGCCTTGTTTTAGATCGAGAGTGCCGTAGCCAAAGATTCTCTCGAGGCGGCGTAGCAGAGGCCCAACTCCGATGCTGAAGAGGGCAGCCACCCTGTCTCACTCCGTTGAGAAGCGGGAAAGTCTTGGTGTAGACAAATCGGACCTCGGATACCGGCGTTTGCCTCCCCGTAGAGGGCAGCCACCCACTCTAGGAAGACAGATGGTGGGTCCAGTTTCTCCAACAGGGCGAACAGCTAGCTCCTGTCCAGGCTGTCGAACGCCGACTTCAGGCCCAGAGAGATGACAGCTAGCGGCGTGTCATGTTTCGCTGCCCAGGCGACTCGCGCAATGTTCCAGGAGGATGACCGCCCCGGAACGGCGTAGGTCTGACACTTGGGCACGAGGTTGACAGAAGACGGCGCAGACGACCCATGAGCAGCCGCTGAGGAACCTGTAGATAAGTCCTTTATAAAGTATATATTTTGTCCATTATAAGGCTTTTATAAAAGATAGAAAATTGTATATAAATAACTGATAACACACATACATATTGTAACGTAGAGAATTAGGAAAGACAAACGTCACGATGACACGGCAATTTAAGGCAAGAACAAATCAACATTTATAAAATACCAGAGAGCCAATGAGGGAAGTTTGAATTTGATATTTTGCTACTCTATAAGCATCCCTCTCTGGTATTTTATAAATGTTTATTTGTTCTTGCTTTAAATAAATTGCCGTGTCATCGTGACTTTTGTCTTTCCTAATTCTCTACGTTACAATATGTGTGTTGTGTTTATTTTTGTTTGTGTTGTATGTGTGAATATATATTTATCAGTTATATTTATTTATATGCCTTTTCCAAAAGTGATGCCTGTTTGCCTATAACTTGAATACTAATTGACCTATTATATTTAAATTTAATATGTTGCCAAGTAAATAGTTATCCATTTTGTTTTCAGATACCTTAAGTATGGAATTAAGACAGAAACAAAGAGCCGTTATTGATTTTTTTTAAATGGAGGGATGTTCAGCTTCAGAGATTCACCAGAGACTGAAAAATGTATACAAAGAAGCCACAATTGATGTAAGAAATATGAGAATATGGATGAAAATATTCCGAAATGGTGATACTTCTTTGGATGACAAACCATGTAGAGGACCATCAACAGCAACCAACCCTGAAAACGTAGACAAGGTTGATGACATTATCCATCATGATCGAAGAATAACTATCAGAGAAGTATATTGCAAAATATAAACAATGAATGAACATCTAGGTTATAGAAAAATCTGCTCAAAATTGGTTCCGAGGAAACTAATCCCTGATCAGCGTGATCAAAGGGTTCAACTATGCCAAGAGCTACTGGATCTCTCTGAAACCCAAGAGGACACTTTATTTTTAAATATATTTTCTTGGAGACTAAACCTAGGCATACTTTAATGACCAAAAAACAAGGTACAGTCATTAGAATAGCGTCATATCTTAGCTCACCTAGGAAAACAATTAAAAGTGCCGAGGTCATCCAAAAAGGTGATGGCAAATGTTTTTTGGGACATACGAGATGTAATAATGATTGATTTTCTAGAAGAAGGTAGCACTGAGACACAGTTGTCTCTATGTTATAAATTTACGAAAGCTTAGAGAAGCTATTCTAAAAAAGGACCAGAGATTCCTCTGAAATCTGTCAAGTTACACCATGACAATATGCACGGCTGCATACCTCCTTCCAGACTTGAGAGGCTATTGGACAAATGGGCTGGCCACTGGTTCCAAAACCCCCTATAGCCCATATTTTCTAACTTGAGACTTCTATTTATTTTCCTTAATGAGAAAAAGTCTGAAGGGATGCAGATTTGAAGACCTACGGAAGTAAAATGAGACATAAAGACATGGTTGAGAAACAATCTCCAGCATATTTCCAAAGCGGATTTACAGCGTGGGTTCGACGCTGGAAGAAATGTATAGACTCGGCTGGAGAATATTTTGAATAACACTAATCTCTACTCACAAATATTTGATTTTATATGTGTAAAAAATTTGAATAAATATATTTGGTAATTTTCGAGTTATAACCAAATAGGCATTACTTTTGGAATAACCTATATATATATAGTATATTATAAACTGTATAATAATGCACTTTTAGTATATTTCACATATCTTCCAATTAGTTAGAGCCGATACTTTATATTATTATACCCATATATTAAAATGTACACTGTTTCTATTTACTACCACCCCCATATTTTGTATATATGCTATATCTTTATTAATATAACCTGTACACCCCTATTTGTATTTAAAATAAAAATGGTGACGTTAAAATAAAGATCCAAAGAGCGGCCAGTTGCGGGCCAGAGGGGAGGAAAAAGGCAACGCCCAGCCCAGATGGGGACCCCTCCATGGGATTTATATAGACGACCCCTGTCAACAGGTTTTGGCAGGGGGTCAGCGGCAGTATGTCCTATAGTGCGTCCATCGGCAGACCGCTTCTGTCTCTCTCGGTCTCTCTCTCCATGTCTCGGTGATAGGCAGCCAAGTTTGTATCATGGCCTCTACCTCTGTGCCGTGGGCTGTCCCCGATCACTCTCGGTGCTCACATCTAGCCCTGCCTCTGCTTCTTGCTGTGTCCGCGTGTGGGAAGAACATCAACACTCGCCTCACGTACACGACTGCCAGTTTATCCATACGTCGACAGGATCATTTGCAACAATATTACATATATATATTAAAAATGTATATCCTGACCGCTGACAGTCATGGAGCTGACGTTTTCCTGCAGGAAACGCTGGCAGAAGGCCTCCAGGTGCTGCGTGTCCAGGCGTAGCCCGCATTGAGCACGCTAGCGTTGTCGCCTCGAAGACTCAGTGACCCCAGGATGGCGGGGTTCAGAACCGGTGGTCCACCTCAAGCATCCCAGAGACTCAACTGTCTCCTCTTCCTCGGTGAGAGCCAGACCTCAGAACCTGGCGGGGTCAACCATACATGGATGCGAACCAGCCAAGAGTAGCCGTTGACGGCGCCGAGTAGTGAGACCAGAACCCATTCATGCAGGTGAGCCGAAGCTGGCACGCAATATCCAACAGACCTGCGGATCCTCGGAGACTGGACGCGCTAGGATGCCTCCAGGAAGCCACGAGCCTCGGATCACACACCACACGAAGCACGCCAGCCCCGCCTGCAGCCGGCCGATGATGGTTTCAGTTGGAACGTAGCCATGGAGGTGGTGCAGGATGGAACCCGAGCGTTTCCATTGATCGACGAACAGGTCTGACTGTAGCAGTTTGCCGATGGCACGATGATCCGAGTAGGCATAACCATAGATTTGGTAGTAAGTGACGCGGTCGCAGAAGTCTGATTGAAGTATTATTCTGTCGAGAGGATTCCAGATTGTCGCGATCCTGGTGTGCTCCATCGCAGCATAGAAGGTGGCAGCGTCGATTGGTTGGCTTGGTTCAGTAGCTCCGCGAGGGCTTCTATTGAACCGATGCCAGGTCCTTAGGCGACTCCTCGGAGATTTTCAGGTCACGAGGATCTATGTACGTTCTACACATAGCAGCCATGACCTCAAGGTCTTCTCGGCGATCTTCAGTTTTCCTGCCCTAATCTACCCAGCATCTCCACCAAATGTAACTTATAAAATTAAGAAAGACAAACTTCAGAATTACGCGGCAATTTATTTAAAGTCAAACCCAATTAAAACTAGATAGCAGAGAGGCAATGAGAAAATTTGACAATGTATCAAAATACAAATATTTATATTAAAAAATCTTCTCATATAATAATAAATAATCTGCTAAAATATAATGATAATAATTAAAAATATAGAAATGCACCATATATCTTTGGGGTAAGCATTCATCAGAATAGTAGAACATAGCTAAGCCAGGTCATTCTACTAGTGGAAATATAAGTTGTGTTGGGTTGGTGACTGAGAGAAATATTGTCATGGTAGTGTGATAACGAGGAGTCGTTTAATTAAGATAAACAAAATGTTTATTTATGTGTGTGTGAATATCAAACTAATTTTATTATAGCGTTCATAAACAGATTATATAATGATATAAATTTTTAGATAAAATAAATGTATATATGAATATGAATATATATAGCTTCTTTTGATTCCCATCTTCCACATGGGAAAGATTCCACCAACGATGTACTGCCAGAGTTTTTTTTCCCACATTGATGCGTTGCCCAAGACCTTAAGACCAAGATGGTATTTGTAGATGGTAGCCTTTGCCACTATTGTTGTTTTCATTGACTCGGGATGGAGGCAAAGAACCAGTCCTACAAATCCAGGGGCAGGTCACAGGAGGCTAACAACTCCAATATCTGTAGATCAGCGACCCGTCGCTGGGCCCACAGGCGGCACAAGTTAAGAGAGAGATAAACTAAACTAAAAAAGTAAAATATATAATGTATGGACTAGTCTCTCAATCAGAAGTCAGTTGATCTTAATACTAATTTAAAAACTCACAAATAAGGTCTAATTCCATTGCTGTTATAATATATACTTTTAATATATCAATCTTAAATATTTTATTAACCTAAGTTCTTGGAGAACAGATATATGTCGCCAATTACCTTGAGTATTGATCATAAAGTACGATTTAACACGAATTTCGATTTTGGTATATTATACCAGAAAAATGTAATAATTAATTTCTACAAACTATTAATAAAACTATTATTAAACTATATTAAATACCTTATATATAATGTGTGCCCTCGAAAATAATTATTCAAAATGTTTCATAATATAATGAGTGCTTTTAAGGCTTACTAATAGATATTAATTAAGAATATTTAAACTCCCTTAGGAAAATATTGAAATTACACTTTTTAAATATATTCAAAATCAATGTAGAATTTATAGAATATTCAAGCAAAATTTACAAGTTCAAAATTACTTTAATTTGACACTATAACAAAACAAATTATTATTTAATGACATAGATTTTTAAATTTGATTTTGTTATCTGTGATAAGAAAAATTTCCCCTCTTCTTCCTCATGGCACAGATATTGAGTAACTTAAAAGAGAAGGAATTGAAAAATTTTAAATCTATCAAATTCTAGCAATAATATTTATAAAACCTTCGTAATTTTTAAAACACTTTTGTGATTTTTTAAGGTAAGGGCTAGATTGAATTAATATTAAAATCCATTCGATTGGCAAATTTTGTTTAAGACTTAGAACTTTCCTAATCACTAATTGAGCGTAAACAAATATAATACTATCCATAAAAGGGTTGTTAGCACTTTATATATTAGCGAGATTAAATTAAGTAAATAACACGATATTTCAATATGATTACACTAATATATTTTATTTTTATCGTAGGATTTTTTAAAAATCTTTATTTTTACGATGTTTGTATAAAGTACCGACACTAGTAAACATTGCCCGAAATCTGCGTTTTTAGATATATCGTTACATTCATTGAGGATTTATTAAATAAATTTGCGAAACAAAATTAGGTAAATAAGTTTTTATTTTCGATTGTTAAGCACCATTCAATGTTCAAGTGAAAGCTTTTAATTCTTTGTTTAATTTTTTTCATAATTTCCAAGATAAATTGTATGTGTGTTAACACATATTGTTATATTATGTTATTATAATAATAATAATAATTTTTGGATAATAATCATTATTTTTTTATATCAAAAATACAAATTGTATTATCATATTTTGAATACATATTGAATATATCTCTATTACAAAAATAGTTTGTTCTCCAAAATTATTTTCTTCATAGAATTTTTGTATAAAATTCAAGAAAATTGAATGAGGCTATATAGAGTTAGATTGGAAGATATATTGATAGAGTATTGCCCATTCCTATCCTTTATCTCACCAAGCAGTTGTATAATCTAGTTTCAAATTAACTGATGGAAGCATTTGCCAGTAAAAATGATTACATAAATAATACTTTCAACCTTTGTTAAAATATTCTCAGAATATTCAAATATTAAGGTGAGATGCTCTTTTCTGTGGACCATTGGTGGCAATGTGCCGATAAGTATATCAATATTTTGGTTAGGTTTAAATAGATTAGGAAATACATTGTTAGAAAGCAGCTGCACATGGCATCAGTTCATGTCAGAGGCAGTTATTTCATATTGGAGCTAAGTCGGCCTTTCTACTGAGTAGTGCTCCCAGTCTTAATGATAAAAGCAGACCTACTTTACCCAGTGATACAAGTATATCAATATATTGGTTAGGTTTAGATAGATAAAAGGGCCACATTGTTAGAAGCAGCTGCACATGGCATCTGTTCATGTCAGCAACCATTTCATATTGGAGCTAAGTCGGCCGTGCTACTGAGTAGTACTCCCAGTCTTAATGACAAAAGCAGACCTTTTACACCAGTAAGAAGAAGGTGGGTTAGATTGTTTTAAAAATGAAACCACTTTCACTACTCAGAGGTAGCACAGAATTATACAATTGCAGACAAGTTTACATGGTCTGCAGAAATGAGTAGCTCACCAAGATTGGTTTAATAAAAATATAATTTGGTAGTAGACACAAGGTAATAAGACCAAATCTAAATAAATAAATAGGACAGTAGAATTACATTCAGATATTTGCTTCGAGCAATGCTCTTCAGCAAACTATAAAGACAAGGCCATTAGGAATTAATTATTGCTTTGTGTTAATTGATTTCTAATGGCCTTGTCTTTATAGTTTGCTGAAGAGCATTGCTCGAAGCAAATATTTGAATGTAATTCTACTGTCCTATAAGCTTATGACCATAGTTTACTTGAAAACCATTTCTAAGATTCCATCCTTCAGTGTAGCATATAAAAGCAGAATGATCCAATACAGTATTAGATCTCTGAGAAGCGGTCTGGTGGGTTAAATTGGCGAAACCGCTGGGAGGGTTCACCACTGATGAGCCAAGCCCTCCCAATATATTTTTTCATCGCAGTAAGGACAGTAGAAGTTCGTTTTATGTATAAAAGAAACATTCGCGCTTTTAAGTCCTTTTAATTTATATGTATAGATGGCGCGTTATTGCTTTGTGTTAATAACAGTTCTCTATTGCCCTTATTGCAATGCAAAAAATCCAACATAAATTTTTGATTAAGCAATTTTATATAATTAAAAAAAATGTGTTCACAAAAATAAAATCTATAAATTTTTGCTTCAAGCTATCATTTTTGTAACATGCTTTGTATATATTTATGTAATATATTTAATTCTTCTTTGATTTTTCTTCATAGTTAGGCAGTCACTGTACTTTCTTTCCATAATTTTGCATAAGTTATTTTGTTGTTTATATATTATGGTTAACCTTGTTGTAATTTAATTAAATATTAAAACACATTGTGACTATCCCTTATTTCTAAATAGGAGCATACTTCTCTCTAAGGACACTGACTCTGCAAATAAACTCGTGAACAAAACTTAAGAAAGTGGAAAGTCTTTGTCACTGTTCATCAGTTTTTTTAAGGAGACAGAGGCAATTTTGTTCAAACTTGGTTATCTCATGTGTATTCAATAAAGGTCATCGTATATCAAATATCTTTCACAGTAATTGTCTGAATCCCAATATACATGCTAAAAGGTACAACTTTCTCAAGTTTTGTTCTTGAGTGTAGTCCTTTAGAGAGAGGTTCTACTGTGGCAGCACATTTCCACAGAGTGGCCAGCAAACATGTACAAATTGAGAGATTGGTTAAGGTAATTGTGATAATTTGTCACAAGTCCCTCTTTCAACCTGGGGTAGAAATACCCAGACCTCCCAATACTATAGTATTCCTCATCACTATAAAATAAAATAAGACCTAATCAAAATAATTTATTAGTGTGTGACGTTTAAATTTTATTCTTTTGTCTGATGATGGTGACAATGTTGTTGCCGAAATGTCACACACTAATACATTATTTGGATTAGGTCTTATTTTCTTTTATTATAATCTATAATCCAAATTGTGATTTATCATTCCTCATCACTAGTTGCCCAGAATTCTTAGGATTAATGTTAATACTGTAAAAAAAGGGTACTTATATAAACAGTGAAAACATTTTTTTAGGTAGCAAAATTTTTCTCATTATTATAATATCATTAATTGCTATTAAGTCATTCTTAATAGCTATATATGTTGATTTTATTCAATTAAGTTTCCAATCCTTATTGCTTTCAAACACTATTATATTATGAAAAAATAGTACAAATGTGATATTGTACTGGGGGTGCATAAATTACGAAAAAAAAAAAAGGCATATCTTTATTGTTCAACTGAAGTTGCATGATAAAGATATGCCTTTTTTTTTTCTTCTTTTGTAATTATTATATTAGCCAATTTTTCAAACAGGTTCTAAAAAAAAAAATTGAAAACTTGATTGCGATTTTTTAAAAATAAGTTATAAATTTTGATATACAGAGATCCTTGAAGTTGTTTCTTCATCAAGTGTGAGATGGGGTAAATGTTCCAGCAGAGCATCGTACTGTTTACAGAGCTAGGTCAACGGAGAATTTGACAACACATAACTCCTACTTTTAAGTATAATTTATGATTGTATGGTTGTGTTTGGTTAACACCATTTTATCCCACTTCCTACCACAATTGATTTGTTTAAAAGGTGGAACAATGGGGGAACACAATGGAGTCTTCCTCAATTGACATTTGGCATTGAGGAGGTGAAGAGAGGTAAGAATTAAGTTGGTGGTACAGGTTTCTGTCAGCCCAGGATCACCAAACTCATAACCTGGTACAGTGAGGTTTTTTGATTAAGACCCAGCAATGATAAAGCACAATTTGGAGTATAGATTTTAATACAAGAAAATGAGACCTAATCCAAATAATTTAATAGTGTGTGACGTTTCGGCAACAGCATGTCACCATCTTCAGACAAAAGAATAAAAAAAAATCTTTTTATTCTTTTGTCTGATGATGGGGACAATGCTGTTGCTGGAACGCCGCACACTATTAAATTATTTGGATTAGATCATATTTTCTTGTATTAAGACCCAGAATTTTTTTTTTTTATTACAGTAAAATCTCTCTGTAAAGAACAATACCTAGTTGCAGAGCAAAAGTGTCCTTTTAGAGAGAGATACCCTCTTACTGAATACGTTGCTAATAAAAATGGTAATTTTGGCGATGAAAACTGTCCTTTGTAGAAAGGTTTCCTCCAGTGAGTGTCCTCTTGCGGAGGTTCTACTGTGTGTATGTATTCTCTTTTAAATTGGTAACATACTTTTTTTTTTTTTAAATTCAAGTTTAAACTGATGTTCATACAACTCTATGCATTTCTCTAAGATAGAATATAAGCCCCCAAAGAGATAAACTTTTTTTTTTTGAATATTCTATATTAAGAACTTCATCAAATTTTTGTTAAGAGAGAATAGTTTTTAGGTACCTGTATTGACTCATCCATTGATGAGCTCTACTCTTCCCCCGCAGACACCATCAAAAGTCTCAAGCTTTACAAGCTTGATACCCTAATATGATTGAGTGTGGAGATAAGAAAGAAGAAGTTTTAGGTACACAAAATAGTGTGTTGGATATAATTTATTATTTGGATTTGGTTTTATTACCTTGTGTGGTATATTCTATAATCCAAATTGTGCTTTATCAAAAGTTTTAAGTGTTTTATTGTAAACCCCAAATGTATTCCACCGTTTTAGGGAGTCAAGCTGTCTTGAGAGTACAATTTTGCTTGGAACCAAAAGGAAACTTCCAAGACAGGTTTTACAGTAATTGTTGAAATCCACTCAAAGTCCTGCTTGCCAGTACCATTGATAGAATTACATGGAGAGAGGGCCCACAAGGAAGCAGTCCCACAAACTTCTTCAACCGGTTTCTCAACAGCTTGTTAAAATAGGTATTTTGTAAAAGTTAATGGGGGAGAGAGACCTCAAACAAGTTTATCATTTTGGCTGAGTGTGTGGTGTTCATATTTATCTTTGGCAGCTAACAGCATTCTTGTTGAATATACAGTTGAACCTGTCCTTAGCGCCCCCTCTTGGGACTCATAGGGTGCTATAGACAGGTTACTTTTAATGTAAAATGTTTACATTTTTATGTTTAAAATCGGGCGCTATAGAGAGAAAGGTGCTATTTAGAGGGGGCGTTATAGAGAGGTTTACCTGTAGTTGTATTTTAGAACAAAGATAGAGTCCAATGACACCCTTGACAGGATGTACATAGGATGCTTATGCAACACGATACAAATTACCTAATGAAAATTTACACATTTTCTGCACTCTTTGTCAACTCACAAGAGGTTTAATGGTTTCTCTAACCTAGAAACTAAATGAGGAGGTTGTCTACAAATTAGGCCACATTTCCTAAGGTAAGAGTCATCTCTTGATAAGGCATCAAGCTATCCAGCTTTAGCCTGTTCCGGAGCTATTCTCTTCCTATTTTCTCCAGACCATTATTTGAGATTGTCCAACTTATCCAATGAATCTGTGAGTATTTTAAGTGCCCATCTTCTAGTTGTTGTTATTGGAACTGCTGAGAATTGGGGGGGAAACTTTTTATTATATACAAGACTCTATTCATGATAAAATTGTGAAAAGTATTCAAATTACAAATATATTATCACAATGAGTATCTTTTTTATTTAAAAAAAAAAATAATAATAATAGTAAGCCCGTTGAAGAGCGATTAACACTTGAAAGCTAGCATTTTTTAAATAAAAAAGATAACTCATTGTGAGAATATATTTGTAATTTTAATATATATAAGAGCTAAAAATATTTTTACAATAACTTTCTTTAACTGTAATACTTCAAGCTCTTGCTTTTCAATAGGCCTAAAAAAAGGGTGATATTAAGAATGAACATGGGATTGATGGGATTTACTAGTACAAGATTATGATGCAACTGTCCCAGAATATTGTGAGTCATTGCTCTTATATTTATAGCCATTTTCTTGATATTGTAACGTAGAAAATTAGGAAAGACAAACCTCAGAATTACACGGTAATTTATTTAATGTTAATCCCAAATTAATAAAATAGCAGAGGCAATGAGAAAATTTTACAGTCTATCAAAATAACAAGGCACAATTTGGATTTTAGATTATAAACACAGCGTTATATAACAGCGTTGTTACCGAAACATCACACACTATTTATTTATTTGGATTTATGTCTTATTACCTTGTATTTATATCAAAATAAATTTATCGAAAAAAAAAAAAAAAATCTTTTCATAGAATAATATATAATGTGCTACAATATTCCACTTTTGACGTGACAACGTCTTAAATTAGGTTGCGGCTGGGAGTCACTTATGAAAAAGTGTAACGCCCGGTAACGTTACGATGAGTCACCGAACGAGAGTGCTGCGTGCGCAGCGCTAGAGAATTAGGCGCATTGAATCGGCGCATGCTTGTCTCTGTCTTTGTCTTTCTCAAACATTCTTGGCGTTGGAAAAACAAGAAAGCGTCATAATACAAGTTCACACGTGTGGTTAAAGTATCGTCAGCTGTGTCTGTAGTGAAAATGTGGAGTGCTTAGATTCGTCATTTACAACAACTACAACAATAAAGGTAAATAATTGTACACTGATATTTCATTATCGTAAACTATGATTGATTGATTAATTGTTAGATTCACACAAAAGTTGAGAAACTGAGTTTATAGGTTATGTCATACTATTGATAAATGTTGATAGTGTTAAGTAAATTATTAGTTTAAAATTAATTAATTAATTAATTATTATTTTACAAATTTTAAATAGTTTCAAATATTTTTAGCAAAAATTTGAACCTTCGATCTGAATAAATGTTTTGATTTTCGAATTGATTATTTAAAATTACAAATATTAAGAAAAAGTGGCAGATATAAGAAAACTTTATTTAAACTGTGTTGAGCAAGAATTTTAACATCTAATATAAGTAAATGTTTAAATTTTCAACTTCATCATTTACAATTACAAATTTTATTTAATTTCAAATTTATTTAGCAAAAATTTGAACCTTGATCTGAATAAGTGTTTTGATTTTCAAATTGATTCTTTAAAATTAAAAATTCATCCATTCAATTTCTTCCAAGGGTGACATGTGCATGACTGAAGTTACTTGCTTCGCCGCTAATACTAGCTTCAAGTTTATACTCGGTGCTGTATATATTCATCCAGGAGCTAGTATGCAAGATATTGGAATGTTACTATGGCAAGGACTCGGTCCGTACATTCACAACAGCCAGTACGTGCCACCGTTCGTGCAAATTGATTCTAGTATACCGATTCTTCTGTGTGGTGATTTTAACAAAAACGTAAAGCCTGACAACTCGTTTCTTAATTTCATGAAAAATACGTATAATCTTGATTGCGTATCAAACGTTTCTAAGTCAACTACGTTAAAAGGAACAACTATCGACTTGACTTTCGCAAGACACATTACAGCAGAAACACTTCCTTTCATTTCATATTTCTCCTATCATCGTCCTATCCTCAACAAAATCACTCAAATAGGAATTAGTTAAGTTTAAGTTTACATGTACAATGTTTTAGTAAACACAAAATATATTTCTATAGTTAAAATTTGTGCAATTCTTATTTTCATTCAATTCCTTGTTCCTATTGTGCAATTTAATTATATTCATATCAATAAATATTCTACCGTTGTCACGTAAAATCTTCGCCCGTAAAACCGACTTTACAGGCAACCATTGTTTTTTTTTTTTTTGCCATCATGTTCCAATTAGGGATGTGATTAGCCTCTAATGTAGCCAAGTAGACCAACTACAGTGTACAGTGTGATATTTCTCATCATCAAATTATGACCAGTATATTGCCTGTGTATTATGGCGAAAATATTAATTTTAAGTCTTGTTTGTTCTTCTTCCTTATCTCCACTCAATCATATTAGGGTATCAAGCTTGTAGAGCTTGAGACTTTTGATGGTGTCTGCTGGGGATGAGTAGAACTCATCAATGGATGAGTCAATACAGTCAATAATGTGTTTTGGGGTTGCAGGTTAAGAATTGCACTTAGTACAGAGTGGAAAAACCTTGCAACCATTTTGGAAAGTCATTGTCAATAGATGACCAGACTTAAGTCTGGAAATCAAAGACTGTTGTTTTCTTGGGAGGACAGAACCAGTGCTTGTCCCTCCTGCTCTGTACCAGCCATGTGCAGAATTAGATTTCCATTTCTGCAGGAATTGGGTTTTGATGGTACAGAGGAGGTCTCCTTCGTCTAGTTGGGTGGTAGATTCCCTGGCTTCAAGGAGGCCACAGACTTTTGTTTGTACTGTGTAGAAACATGCGCATCCACCAAACTTGAAGTTTAAAGCCCTTGTACCTTTCTCTTCCTTATTTTGTTAAAATTCATTAAAGCTTTCTTACTGTTTGAATAAAATATGAGGTAAATTAAAATGTGCCGTAAAGTGGAACCTCATTATAACTGCAACTTGGGTAGAATAATATATCAAGTCCTTAGTTTTAAGTCCCAATTGTTTCAACTGGGGTTATGACAACAGCATGGTTATGGTAACAGTCCCAAACAATCACAAGGTAATAAGACCAAATCCAAATAGTGTGTGGCGTTTCAGTAACAGCGTTGTTACCATCTTCAGACAAAAGTACTGAATGGTAACAACGCTGTTACAGAAACGTTACACACTATTTATTTATTTTAGATTTGGTCTTATCACCTTGTGTTTATAATCTATAATCTAAATTGTGCCTTTATCAGTCCCAAACAATGTTGTTCTAATGGGGGATATGGATTACTGATTAATATAAATGGTAACAATACACAATCTACGTACATTTTTGTTGCTCTCATTAGATTATAGAGCTTATAGCAACTTTCACCTTGTATGTGGCAGGATTCTAATTTGTGTAAACTCTTAATTGGATGTAACTTGGATAATGACCAAAAAACTGGATGCAGGAAGTAAGCTCTTTTGATAATCTGTTGTGTGCTAGAAGGATTCCTATTTGGACAGTTAGGGTGACAAACTAATAAGTGATTAGGTAACATTTGGATTATAGATCAGGAACAAAAGGTAATAAGGCCAAATCTAAATAGATAAATAGTGTGTGACAGCAGGATGGTAACAAGAGTTATCGAAATGTCACACTATTTATTTGGTCCTATTACTTGTGTTTCTAAGTTTAGAGAATATTTAATGTGAAGTATATATAATAGCACATCTTCTAAATGAAGTATTCAAAAGAAAATGGAGGTTTACATCTGGGGATCATTGGGAGATCATCTATTGACCTTACTGGAGGGATATATCCTGAAGAATGAAGGGAGACCAAGTAAAAGTATTGGTTTAATAAAATGACCTGGAATTAGAAGAAAAGAAGAGAAACATAAGGTAAAACAAAGCCAGATCCAAATTAATAAATTATGTGTGATTTGGTAACAGCCGAAATGTTACACGCAATTTTTTAATTTGGATTTGGTCTTGTTACCTACCTTATGTTTCTAATCTTTATAAATTGTACCTTATCAAGAAATGAAGAGGTGAATATAGAATTGCTCATAACAGGATGAAGTAGCATTCCATAATGTCCGACCCTTCTCCGTATTGACGAAATCACTCAATGATATGAAAGTAAAGTTGGATCGTTGTAACCAGTCTGGTATGTAAAGTTTGCTTGAATTAATTAAAGGGCAATAACATGTCATCTATATATAAAAAATGAAAGCGTAAAACAAGAATGATTCTTTTACACATAAAACAAACTTCTACTATCCTTACTGCAATGAAAAAATATTGGGAAGGCTTTGTTCATCATTGGTGAATCCTCCCAGTAGTTTCGCCAATTTAATCTATCAGACTGTGCTTCTTAGAGCTTTACTACTGTATTGGAAGATTCTGCTAATATAGGTTACATTGAAGGGTGGATTCTTAGAAATTATATTGAAGCAAACTATAGGCTCTCAGGACAGTAGAATTACATATAAATATTTGCGTCGAACAATGCTATTTCACAAACCTCGGGGTGAGGTAGGTGATTTATAAGCCTAATGGTGACAAAGGTATTTATGCTAACCTAACTACAGTCTCAACTTATTCAACACCCCATGGGATCAGAATTACCAGTTGAATTCAAGTCTTGTGTTGTCAGTTAAGATGTTTATACCACTTTGTCACAACAAGTGAGCATTTTTCTACATTTTGCTGTCAATACAAAAAGGCTGATTGAGATTAATGTTGCAGTAAGTGTTGAGATATAGCTAGCTGAATTAAAGATGGTAATTTTTGAAATGGAAATAGTTGGATTTGAAAAATTGGTTGTATAAATAGCAAGTGTTATAGCCACAGTTGCTGTACCTAGTTGTACAACCTTTGTAAAAACATTAATTTTTCCATATTTGATATCAATACCTGCCACAGTTGGTATTCTTCTGCTAGAAAAGTTGTGGAGCTGGTCGGAGAAAATGCACCAAGGTATCAGCATTAAACTTGTTGCAGTATCTACCAATCATGATACATTCTAATTATTGTTTGAATAACCAATTTACCCATTTTTTTTTGACCTAGATTCCCTAAAATAAAGTTGTCAAATTTATCTAGTTAAGGAAAAAAAAGTATTTCCTCCCAAAAAATGCAGGTAGCTATAGGTTTTTAAAAGCATCTAGTTTCCATAGGTGAAAAGGGGGGAAACTTAGACCAAGATAATAAGTGGAGTAGTAGCCTTAATATTTAGGATTAAATTTTCTTTCGGTCTATTTATTATCTATAGGGTTCTTTGACATTTTTGTCACCTGAATGACATCTCTACCCTCGTTGTGGTGGGATTTGACAGGCTGTGGAGAAACTCCCCAACATGCCTCTGTGTCAAGGTCACTGGCTATCTTTTAAGGAAGTCTTTTTTTTTTTGTTTCCCTCCCCCTCCCCACCCTCTACCATTTTGTCTCCTTTTTTTTTCTCTATAAACAGCTTTCCCTCAACAGGCCTCTTCCTTTCATCTTGGATTCAATGATCATCATAATCTTCTAGCTGCTGTGTGCTCCTGGTTTATTATTTTTTTACTTATCAATCATCATGATTGTTAGCAACTGTGCTTTTACTGTAAGTGCTCTACACATGTAGAAAAACAGTTAGACTTTTGAACTTGATAAGTGTTCTACTGCTCCATTTGGTAACTTGGGTTGTACTTGGGGGGAGCCATTGAAGCAGTATTTACTTCAACAAGACCTAATTCAAAAATGGTGCTTTATCAATATTTACATAAGATAAAAGGTGCCCAATGCAGGATTCTGCTGATCACTTTGTAAATTTGAATTACATTCCCCCCCCTCCATTTCCCCCACTCACATTTGCTTTATCTCTCAGATGAATCTGTATAAGACTTAAAGGTCTAAATAAAGGTATTTATTGATTGTGCGCAAACAGAAATTCGGGGTTTCTAAACCAAAATGTTCTAAACTTATGAATGCTCCATTCAGCAGAACCAAGAATCGAGGGTTTATACTAATCCATCATCAGCCCCTGCTCCTGGTAGATGTCGCTCTCTGGATACTGTGTGGAGGAATGTTTGAAGACTGCAGGGGCCATATCACTTTTGTTCTAAAGATTTAGAATAGATTACCACCACATATTAGACCCTTCTCATTCATTTGACAGAAATTTGATCACTTTGTAAATTTGAATTACATCCCCCCCTCCATTTTCCCCCACTCACATTTTCTTTATATCTCAGA
This sequence comes from Cordylochernes scorpioides, assembly GCA_030710605.1. Taxonomy (NCBI): domain Eukaryota; kingdom Metazoa; phylum Arthropoda; class Arachnida; order Pseudoscorpiones; family Chernetidae; genus Cordylochernes; species Cordylochernes scorpioides. The sequence continues at coordinate 32,509,416 of CP092864.1, forward strand.
TGAATCTGTATAAAACATAAAGGTCTTAATAAAGGTATTGATTGATTGTGCATTAACAGAAATTTGAGGTTTCTAAACCAAAACTCGTGAATGCTCCATTTAGCAGAACTTGCAGAGAGAGGGCACTAAAATGGACATTTTAGTCAAATGGATTAAGGCTATTATATGGTGACAATTACATGACCTTATAGTCAATGATACATAGGGGGAGAATACATTATATATACCCTGTGATCGAAGAGGATCCCCAATGGTAACAAATCTTCTCCTCCATGTGATGAGAGGAGTCCTCATTTTTCAATTTTCCACATTTCCAAGGTAATACTTGACTATTTAGGATTTCGTCGAGGCAGCGATGACAATTGTTTTTTGTTCAGGCCTTGTCCAAATACTTGCGTAAATGTTTCAGACATATCTGCCCACACTTGTTGTTTTTATCATCAACAAGGATGTTGTTTGAATGTTGCCCATGTAGTTGATGGTAACTCTTCCTTCCTTCCTCTCTCTCTCTGTACAGAATGGGTGGTTGCACCACCCCCACTGATGGTGATGATGATAAGTCGGTGCTATCAGAGAGGGCTGGCTGCCAGATAACCTTGCCTCCCAACACAGCAGGTAGCTTCCTTCCTTCCTTACACTCTCTCTGCGACCTGGGTATAGGCTTTATTTACTTGTACATTTTATTGTGACCTGGTATATATGGGTTAGTGAACTGTGTTATGTTTCTTTATAAGGTGTGCAATTTGTTTTATTGATTAGAAACATGATAACAAGACCAAATGTATTTCATTAATTTGGATTTGGTTTTGAAACCTAATGTATCTGGTTGATTTTATTTCTTGATTTATCAGATAAGGATTTTGTTAAGTATTCTGGAGGTTAAAAAAAAAAAGAGAGACAGTCGAAAAGGAGAAAAAGAAGTCTCAAATTCAAATAGGTAGTATATGGTTAAAGGTATAGGAGGTAGTTTTGCCACTAAACTGTATTGCACATTTCACTTTAAGTTTGTTCTGGTTTTATAACTATTATGTTCATGGCATTTTTGAGTTGACAGCATTTGTTAGATTCTAGTATAAGACCGCTACGACCCGGGTTCAAATCCCGCATTGGGCACTTTTTTCTGATTTAAAAAAAAAAAAATGTTCTAATGGCCCCTGATTCTTGCAAAGTCCAAACACATTAGCGAGTGCAAGTAACCAAACGGAGCTCTGGCACATTTGTAAGTGGCAAAGTCTAACTGCTTTTAACATGTGTAGACATGTGGTGCTCTTACAGTAAAAGCAGTCGCCTACTTCTACCCACCATGTTTATCATGGCCTGTACCACGTGTACTAGGGATAAGCAAAAAAAAAAACAATGGATGCTCTAATATACCTTTATTATATATTTTTTCACCTTTGTAACAATTGATTAGAAGAATCAATAAAATTGTTTAAATAGTCAATTGTCTAATATACCTTGGGCAATAATGCTAACATTGATTAATTGACATGGACCCAGAGCAGCAGCTTTACACACCCAAGATAGTGGACATTGCTGCTGCTGTGATGGAGATGCATGGAGACATCTGAGGTTCTTCTTTGGACACAACAACAACAATAATATTAACAAAATGTTTGAAACAAGGAACACATTTTGTTCTCAAAAGATGGTTGTAGCCGGCCGGGAAAGGGAGGTTAAGATAAAAGTGATGAATCATGGTGCTGATACATTGTGTCAATCCAGACTTGTAGGGTCATGTACTAACTAGTTTGTACTGTCATTGGTTGTACACTTTGTTGCATCACTCAATGTCTTGGTTAGGTAATTGGATGTTGTGTGGCTCGAGACATGTCTGGGTATTGTACTTTTGATAAAATACACAATTTGGTTTATTAATTAGGTAATAAGACTATATCCAAATTAATAAATTATATGTTATGTTTCACAGTATAAACTCTGTAAATGTTGCATGTAATTTATTAATTTGGATGTGGCCTATGTTACTCGGATTTGTATGGAAATAGATAGTTGGTACTTCAACGTTGTGTGGGTCTAGATCAAGGGTCGGCAAACTGCGGCTCCCGAGCCACATGTGGCTCTTTAGATGTGAAGCTTCTGCTCTTTATATAGTTCCATACGCAAATATTATTTATGCAAGTACTATTTATTTTTGGCAAGAAAAAATTTTTGTAGCTCTTTAAAAAAACTTTAAAATTTAAAAAATTTTAATTTTTGACTCTTCAGAGTTTTTGCCGACCCTTGGTCTAGATAGTTGATATTTAGATATTTGGATTTAGATAGTTGGTACTAAGATGTTTGTATTGTCCAGACAATCAGTATATCTAGGTTGTTTCTACATGTAGTTGTGTCTATCCAGATAGTTGACACTTGTGATCTGTACCATTACTTTCTCTTTTCAGACAGTTTTCCCTCTTCTCTAGAGAATCATAAGTATTATTTGTATCAAAAGATAGAGAGATTGTTGGTTGCATCAACTGCACACATGTATTTATTGCCCATCTCTGATTCTTGCAACATTCTGCCAGGCATATAGCTGTTGAATAACTCCTTGCAGGGAATATATACAGTAGAACCTCCCTTTAGCGGACACCCCGCTAAGTGGACACCTCTCCACAAAGGACAGTTTTCATTTTCAAAATTACCATTTTTATAATTTAGCAACTCTCCAGTAAGAAGACACCTCTCCCTAAAGGACACGTTGGCTCTGTAATTAGGTGTCCTTTACAGGGAGGTTCTACTGTAGGGAATATATATTTAGGACTTGCACGCTCTTTTATATATAGTCTCTTATATAGAAGTTATTTTTCTTGCATCCTAATTCTCTATATAAATGCTTTTTTTTTCAGTACTTTCCTATCTCTTTCCTTTAATATCCATTTTTTTTTTTTAAATTTGTGTTTGAGCAGACTTGTCCTAATGAGGTTAATGAAGAAACCAATATAAACAGATCTTCTGAGAACTAGCAGTCATTTTGTTTGGATTATTAAGTGAATTTAGAAGCCTAGAGCTTAGGTCTGACAACTTATAAAGATTCTATTTTTGATGAATTGAGAGATCAACAAGGAGGAGGGTTAGCTGGCCTAGAAATGTTGAGCTCTTCTCTTTCCCAGCATCCAGGAGGAGTCATCCTTCCTGCTTCCTCCCCACCATCCTGATACCATCTTTCCTCGCCCGCTCTTGTTGTTTGTTTTACCCTCTCTTCTTTATTGCCGGCCAAATTAGGATGTATGTGGGATTGAGAACTGGTAAACCCAAGCCAGAGATTAACTGGAGCTCTATTAAGTTTATGAATGTTTCACCACAGACACACACCAGCACCAGAGTGTAATTGTTAGCATTAGTGAGCAGGACTTGTCTGAAATATGTTCAGGTTTGATCCTGGGATTTATGAGAAGCTGTCTGACATTTATTGCTCCACACTTCACTCTTATAGTGTGTGAGCTTGGAAGTTTCCATACCACTTAGGCCAATAGCTACTTGAATATATTAATGGGTTTTGGACTTCTGGTTGGCTGCAGAAGTGGGGATTGGGTTGTGCTATATGCTAAACTTTTTGATGTACCATCACGCATAAAAAAAAAAGCTACCAAGACAAACTTATTTTGGTATCTAGTGTTTTAGTAATGCACTATTATTCAAACCTCATGCATAGTTTGCCATTTTGAATTTGGTGAAAGTGTATGTACAATGTCTTGGTACCTACCTCTGTTCAGCAATGCTTTAGTATTGAAACCTCAGGTATAGTTTGATTATTTGTGACGTATGCATACAGTTTTCCCCATAATGAACAAATTTACAAATGTTGTACACAAATAAAATAACAATGACAAAAATACAAAGAGGTTAACTATTCATTGTTTTAGCATTGGCATTCAACACTACTTTATTATTGAAACCACGTGTCTAGGTTACCATTGTTGGATTGTGTTTACACCCTACTTAGAAATTGCTAACCTCTGGCTTTCAACCTCTTAACCATTTTCATTAATCTCATTGGCAGGCAACATTTTTGGCCATCCCACTTTGATTTTCGTTATTACTCTAATATGTTATGGTGCATTAGTGTGCCATCTGTTATGAAAATTCGAAACTATTATAGATGCGTTTGATTCTTTTTAAAATTAAACAATTTCTACTGTCCTTACTGCAATGGAAAAATTAATGGGAGATTTCCATTGCAGTAAGAGCAGTAGAAATTGTTTAATTTTTAAAAATATCATACCTGTCTATAATAGTTTCAAATACTCTAATATGTGTCCTATATTTTTTTTTCTCTTCATATATACTGGTGTCATGAGGTAATAGACTAGAATTTACTAAACTCCTAGTGGAAATAAGAAAGAAGAAGACTAAACTCCTTTAAATACTGTAGAGGTAATATTGTAGCCAACACTGAGGATCATTGCCTTACCCCTGAATGTCTATTTACAAATGATCATTTGATACAAGGGATTGTATATTTTGAATGACCATTGCTGAAAACTTTTACCCAATACCCTTGCCTGGGAACTCTCTTCACTTATCACAAAAAATAAAAAGGATGAGTGTGTGTCTAGTCTTATTCAGATATTCACCTACAGTAATTACATAATAAGCATAAAAAAGCATAATAACAAAATCTATCCCACTTGCCCAAAATGTTTGGCACCTGCAGCTCCAGAACACATTTTGGCTTGCATTAGATGCACTAAACAGGACTTTTGGGAGAGGCCGCTGCTTATCATAAAACAGCTCGAGGAGCATGAACTCATGGAATTCGTGTAATCTTTACACAACATAATAAGCATGATGACAATGACATCTGATCACTTGGGTGATGGTGCAAAATTATTCCTTCCATCTATCACAATATTTATTCATTCAAGATTATTGTCCTCTTCCAACATAGCTTCTCCATTGGTTTTATTGTAAGGTTTTTTTTCCTGAGGTTTAGTAGCAGTTTTGGCGGTTACCTAATCTTGTCCATTCTGTTATGTAAGGCCTTGTGGTTATTATCTACTTAATGTTAATTCTTTTTTTTTTTTGAATTTTTGAATATCAGCCAAACATCCTTTCTTGGTGAATCGTATGCAATGTTTATATCAAATGATCCTTGTAACAAGTTCTTGTTCTCCTTATTTTTCTTAAACATTCTCACAACACATTGAGTCCAAAATGCTCAATTTATTCAGGAAGCCTACCTTGGTTGTTTGTTGCGTTTATATTCTGTAACACACTGATGAAGTTTTACAGCTAGA
>CP092864.1:32514755-32538779 GCA_030710605.1 Cordylochernes scorpioides
GATCTATTCTTTTATATATAAACTTGTATCATAAACCTTTGTAGTTTGAGTAAGGTATGGAGTGTAGAGTTAGCATAAAGTGAATGGTGCACGAGGGAGAAATAAATTGTTGTTGATCCTAGGAAGTTATTTTTGTGATTTTTTTTTAATTTGTTGAGTGGAGGTGCCATTCTTTATATTTGTACTTTTAAAAACCAATTTATTTCAAAGTTGTATTAATGAAATATACTCATGGACTAAAGGAAGTGGAAAGTCTTTGATATTGCCAGTCATCTATTCTTTTGAAGGAGACAGAGGCAATTTTGTTCTCACTTGTTTACAATAAGGTTTATTTATTTTCTGAATATTTTTCTCTCTCTCTCTCTCTAAATATATACAGTAGAACCTCCCTGTAAAGGACACCTAAATGCAGAGCTAAAGTGTCCTTTTACCGGAGAGTTACTAAATTGTTAAAAATAGTAATTTTGCAAATGAAAACTATCCTTTGTAGAGAAGTGTCTTCTCATGGAGGTTCTACTGTATATATAAGCCAATGTATTATTTATTCATTCCTTATACATTTCCGCAATATTTGACCAATCTGTCTGAAATTTTAATAGGATATAAAGTCTGCAAGGAGTTTTTCTACATTTTTCATCAAAGTAAAATTTAAATTAACCAAGTACTGTACAATTTACTTTTTTTGTTGTTTATCCAGAAAATAATAATGATATTGCTGCATCATGTTTGATAGGCACAAACAAAAATCTTCTAGAACAGCCCCTCAAGCCGAACATAAGCAAAGCCAGACCATTTTTTCAGCAAAACATTCACTCATGCAAAACACGGGTGAAGTAGGGTCATATGTATATAAAATGAAAGTTCAATGACTAACACTTTTCCATTAAAATTAATAAGTAAAAATTACAAATTTTACAAGTGTAGCTATATGTATAGATGAAGATGCAATTTAAATTATTCAAATTAAACCAATAACTAATTTACATATTTTGTGATAGAAAAATTATTAGATAGGAAAGAAATTTGACCCCAGAATTTGAAAATATTTAAATAATAGAACCATGACCAAAAATTTGAATAAAATATGTATAAGCCAAATGAACAGGACAACGCCCAGGTTTCACCCGAGTGTATATGTATAAAAGGCTGCTGTAAGTTAAATAAAATTAGTTACAATATTTACGAATAATGCTGTGAAAGTAATACAGTAGAATCTCCCTGTAAAAGACACCTAATTGCAGAACCTAAGTGTCCTTTAGGGAGAGGTGTCCTCTTACCAGAGCGTTACTAAATAGTAAAAATGGGCATTTTGTAAATGAAAACTGTCCTTTAGGAAGAGGTGTCCTCTTACCAGAGCGTTACTAAATAGTAAAAATGGGCATTTTGTAAATGAAAACTGTCCTTTAGGGAGAGGTGTCCTCTTACCAGAGCGTTACTAAATAGTAAAAATGGGCATTTTGTAAATGAAAACTGTCCTTTAGGGAGAGGTGTCCTCTTACCAGAGCGTTACTAAATAGTAAAAATGGGCATTTTGTAAATGAAAACTGTCCTTTAGGGAGAGGTGTCCTCTTACCAGAGCGTTACTAAATAGTAAAAATGGGCATTTTGTAAATGAAAACTGTCCTTTAGGGAGAGGTGTCCTCTTACCAGAGCGTTACTAAATAGTAAAAATGGGCATTTTGTAAATGAAAACTGTCCTTTAGGGAGAGGTGTCCTCTTACCAGAGCGTTACTAAATAGTAAAAATGGGCATTTTGTAAATGAAAACTGTCCTTTAGGGAGAGATTTCCTCTTACCAGAGCGTTACTAAATAGTAAAAATGGGCATTTTGTAAATGAAAACTGTCCTTTAGGGAGAGATTTCCTCTTACCAGAGAGTTACTAAATAGTAAAAATGGGCATTTTTGCAAATGAAAACTGTCCTTTAGGGAGAGATTTCCTCTTACCAGAGAGTTGCTAAATAGTAAAAAATGGTAATTTTGCAAATGAAAACTGTCTTTTGTAGAGAGGTGTCCTCTAGCGTGAGTGTCCTCTCATGGAGGTTCTACTGTAATGGTATATTAATTGGAGAATCTTCTGACTACTAATTAGAGGGAGATATAATTAAGAGCATTTGTTAGAGCAACATTGGCCTGGCAAACATTCACTACGGGAGAAGCTGGGTGAATCTGGATCATTCAGAGTAGTATGTAAAATTTTTTATAATTTATCTAACTCCACACAATATGCAAAATGGTTTGTTATTTGCCTAATTTTAGTCTTTGAATAGCTTATATGTTAATTTATATATTCAGCTATCTACATGTCAAATTTTCCTAAAGTTTATTCAGTACTTTTGGTGGAGAATAGTAACAAACACCAATTTTTATCTTGGCAAGATAAGATTCAGTAGGGAGTGGATGTTTGCCTAGAAAATATTGTTTCAACAAATGTTCGTTAGGCAAATTTTTACTTGGGAAAAAACCGGGCATTGCTGAGTACATTCGCTAATAAAAAATATTCTGTAATGGGGAAAATTTTAGCAGAGCGTGAATAGTACTATATTACACACATTGACATATTTTAGGTTTAATTATTTTTGAAATTGTCATCACATGTGTGACAAAAAAAAAGTCACCGCTACATATTATTTACCTTGTGTTTACAATCTATAATCCAAATTGTGCCTTATTATTTAGCTTGAGATAAAGGCTTAGAATTGGCTGTTGTTCTTGATCCAGGCAACGCAGGTTGTGGTTGAACAGGCAAATGGTATAGTTCAGTTCTATGATGTCCATATATGGAGTCCTACTCACTTTCCCAGTGTCAAAAGAAAAGTACATTTACCTTCAGTCACCATTTGTACAGAGGCTTTAAGCTCACATAAATACACTGATATAAAAGAAATGAAAAACTTTGCAGCCAATGGTGGGAGGATCATTGCATGAGCTCAAGTGTTATACATGTTTCTAAGCTGAAGTGTGGTGCCATAAATTAAATTAAACCCAATATATAGAGTAGAACCTCCCTTTAGCGGACACCTCTCTACAAAAGTTTACATTTGCATCATTTTTACTATTTAGCAACTCTCCAGGACAGTTTTCATTTGCAAAATTACCATTTTTACTATTTAGCAACTGTCCGGTAAGAAGACACCTCTCCCTAAAGGACACTTTGGCTCTGCAATTAGGTGTCCTTTACAGGGAGGTTTACTGTATATCCAAACTGTAACCAAGTGTTGCTACTGTTTTTAGGTTAGGTACAGTAGAACCTTCATAAGCATAGCCACCTCTATACAAAGGGCAGTTTTCATGGCCAAATTTACCATTTTTACCAATTAGATGCTCTCCATTAAAAGGACAACACTCTTTAAAGGACACTTTGGCTCTTCAACTAGGTATTGTCCTTTACAGGGAGTGTGTATTCTCTGTTACATGTATTGACAGACAGCAATAACTGTCTTCGTTAGTTTCCTGATTCCTATGCCAGGAGATTCACACTGGAATTCCAATTTCATACATACATTAGTAACTGAATATTTCTGACGTCCTATACTATCAATTAGGGCAATTTCAAAATAAACACAAGATTTATTTTTATTCCAGATATCGACCAAAGACATTTTCTTAACAAATGATAATCATGGTGGGTATTTTAGCAACTGTTTTTAGTTCAAGAGAACCACATGTAGAAAGCAGTTAGACTTTTGCACTTACAAGTGTCCTTGTATTTAAAAATCTTAGTTCAACTGACCCGGTTGATGGACCTCAGCAATGATCACCCTCCAGAGATACAGAGGAGCTGTGTCTGTATTCATGTTAGAGTTGGCAGCAAAGGCTTCCATGTTAGGAATGGCCTATTGTGGCCTATATGTAATTAGGAATTACAGGCAAAGTCAGACTTTCACCAAAGTGTGCCTGGATCATGGTGCCATGATCAACGAAAGCTGCACCCCTATACCCCATTCCATGAGATAATGAACTCATGGAATTCATGTAATATATTTACACTAGGGGATAAGAAACAACAACAGTGTCCTTGTTTGGCTGCTAGCACTGACTGGGAGGAGTCTCTTGCAAGAATTGTCAGAGCCATTGAAACAAATTTTTTCTTCAGGTAAAAAGTACCCAACATGAGATTCAATTGTGGCACTACAAGAAGTAGTTTTCTAAGGAAAAATTTTGTTTCCACATATCTCAAAATAGTTTAAAAGGGAGATATCAATGCCCACATGTACTTTTATTTAACAACCTTCGGAGAGGGGAAAAAAAAAATCTGAAACACAAGTTTTTTTTTTATATATAAAAGTAATTTTTTTTTTTTTAAAAGCATGATTTAATAGATTTTTTTTAAAAATCAACACAAGCAAGGAAATTAAAAACTATCTCGAAACGTCTACTTTAATAAAAACATTTGGTTTTTTTCAACAATGTACATTTTTAAGTGTTGTTGGTTGGATGGGTGGGGAAAGTTGGGTGTTGAGGGCGGGCAGGCAGAGTTTGTTGTAAGCGGAAACGTAAAGTATGGAGTTTGGGTAACAAACTTAGGTAGAGCTCTTTTTTTTTTCTTTAACAGGAGGGGGAAAAAAAATTTAAAGTTGCTAGTTTATAAAGAAATAAAAACAAAAACAAAATTTTATTCTTTTTTTTTTTTTTCAAAAAAAAAAATTATATATAAAGAGGAGAGGAAAAGGAATAAGAAGAGGGGAAAAAAATCAATGAAATGTAACAAACAAAGAGTGACGTATGACAACTAGCAAAATTCGAACTTCAGGAAATTTGTACTTTCAGCTTGCAAAACAAGAATGGCGGAGGAGGAGGAGAGAGGGAAGGAAGTGAGCTAGTTGATGGGAGGGAATAAATAGGCTGGCATCAGACAGACATTGGGGGGTTGTCCCTCATGGTGGGGGGCAGGTGGTTGGAGGGGGGCGGGGAGGCACTGACGTCTGAGATGTCATCTTCTTCTGTGGTGTCATTGTCAGAGTCTGCGGGGGCAGGGCAGGGGGGCAGTGCGCAGCGAGCCGAGAGCTCCTCGTAGGTGCCCTTTTGGAGCACACACACCAGGACCACCGTCATGTTGTCACAGCCCAGACCTCCCATCTGGCAGTCAGGTGCCAGGCACCTCGTCATCAGCTCCTCGCAGATCTGTCACACCACCACTGCACTTCAGCCACCATTAACTACCAACTTCTTTAATTCAACACCCCCAAGATAGGTCCTTTGTACCATGAGCGGGTTTTCTTAAGAGGGACAGGCAGCTTTGGCCGCATGAAACAGAGCAAATACAGGTCTGTGATGCCCTTAGATGTCCGAGGCCACACGCGCACTACATTGAAGGAATCAGCCTGTGTCTACCCTTGTCCGAAAGGACCAGGTAACCCTCTGAACCTCCTTCGTGATGGGGATAGGAGATTGTAATTATTGCCCTTGAACGAGGAATTCCCAATAAGCGCGAGTCATCAGCTCACGTTTATTACGTCCCTGCCCTTTGTGCACACCGCCCATCGCTACTACCGATTGAATGGTTTAGTGAGGTCTTTGGACTGGTTCATCGAGCAGCCCACTGTTCTTTGAGCCGAGAAGAAGTCGTAACAAAGAAAAACTTTTGGTTGAATTAAAGTCAGTTAATTCCAAAATTCACTTGTATAATATATCTCTCTCTCAGAGAAAAAAAAAATCTATCCAGGGGAAAGTTTCTTGCCAAAAATATATAATTTAATTAACTCTAGCTTTCCGGCCCCTTGGAGCCTCTCTACAGGAGTGAGATAATGCTACTCTATAATTAACTTTAATCCTGTAGAAGGCCTGAAAGCTCAAATTAATTAAATTATATATTTTTGCAAGGAACTATTCCCTGGAAAGATTTTTTTTTTCTCAAGTGAAGTAACATAAATAACCTTCTACAATAAGCCTTTGTAGATTGAGTAAGGCATGGCGTGTAGAGTCCACATAAAGCGAATGGTGAACGCAGGAGAAATAAATTGTTGTTGGTTGTCTGATACTGGTAAAAACACTGATACTGAAACGTCACACACTATTTTATTTGGATTTAGTCTTATTTATACCTTGTGTTTTTAATCTATAATTGTACCTAATCACATCTCCAGGACAAAATAGCCAATAATATGACTAGAGAAGCAGTCACCTGTTCAGGATCCATGCCGGCTGCGATGCGGGTTCGGATGAACTCCACCACCTCCTCATTGGTCATGACGTCCCAAATGCCGTCGCAGGCCAGAACTATGAACTCATGCTCCGGGGTAAGGTCCTTGACTACCACATCGGGGTAGGCTGCACATTCACATCAGTCAGTCAGTCTACTGGCAGGTAGGATGAAACCACTCACCTGTGACTATCTGTTCCTCTGCAGTCTTCTTGTCATTCTTCTTGAAGACAAAGTCCCCCAGTGCTCTGGAGAGGGCCAGGTTCCCTGCAAAACACCCTTGTTATTGGAGCCACCCTTTGTTTTTCACACTGGATGTATATTTGTTAGGTTGGTGGATGAGTGGCTGAAACCCTCGATTCCCGACAGCCATGAACCGGGATTGAATCCTGCATTGGACTCTTTTGTTTTAATATATGAAAACCTTCACATATTATTCATTGTTGTAAATATCATAAGTTAGGTTTCTCTTTTTGAGCGACACCTAGTAAAGTTATTTTGGAACATTTGGAAGGAAGGATATGTATTTAGTCTTATAAAACAGCATATAATATACCAAAATGACTTAACAAAAGTTTACCTTATAAAATGGATTTTTTTTTCATTTACTAGTTAGTAAAGATCATTGGCTTTATCAACAATTATACATTTTTTTGCAAACTCTTGATTATTGTTTTTAGAATATAGGAGAAAACTTAATAAAAGAAAATTATAGTTCTCATACACAGATTTGCATGATAAGTCTGAGGAAAAAACAAAGATAAAATAAAACACACACATGGTACATGCACAGCAAGACTCACCGTTGACTCTGTTGAATTCCACCCAGCCTCCGGCCGCTATAATCCTCTTGGTCTCCCCCTCATTGCTGGGCTTGTGGTCAAAGGACAGCTGCTGGACGTGGCCGTTGACTGAGGCTATCGCCCTGGAGTCCCCCACGTTCCCCTGACACACCACCAAGTCTAGCAACAACAGGGAGATAGGAAGGAGAGTAAAACCTACGCAGAATATTTTGTTCTCCTTCACCATGACAATCACAGCCGTAGTTCCAGCCAGCTCATCCCGCATGTTCTCATCTGGACATCACACCTTCATTTGGAACTTTTTATTCAAACACACAATGTGATCACACACAAACTACACTTAAAGACAAAACTTAAGGAAGTGGAAAGTTTATGAGTCGCCAGTTGTCTATTTTTTTAAGGAGACAGAGGCAATTTTGTTTACACTTGGTTATTTTGTGTGTCTTCAATAAAGCTCGCTGTGCATCAAATATCTTTCAGAGTTATTGTCTGAATCCCAATATAATACTAAAAGGTACAACTTCCTTAAGTTTTGTCCATCGGTGTATAACAAACCTCGTATGATAATCTAGTAATTACAAAAAGAGGCTGCAGAAGCCAGCTGATGATAATCATAAATGTTATGGCTGCAACAGTAAACAAACAGCGCACTGTTCAGCAGTGTGTTCAAAGTTTAAGAAACAATAAAACATCAACCTAGATATTAAACACACATATATACAGTCAAGTTAATTCAACACCCCATGGGAAAAGTGTTTCCTACACCTTTAATTATAGTAGGTGTTGAATAAATAGTTAAACAGTCAAACTTGGATAATTCAAAGTCCAAGGAACCAAAATAAAAAAAATTTGGAATTATCCAAAATTCAAATTAAAAACAGAAATTCAATCCTAGGGCCCAAGATAAATATTAGAATTAAAGAAGTTCAAATAATCCAAGTTCTACTGTATTAAATAATGGAATTTGGGGTTCAATATTTTGGACCCGAAGGAGACAAATTCACATTTTTACCTACCGGGTGTAAAGCCCAAAGGACTTGAATTCATGTCTACCAGGATCCATACCTTCTTACCTAACTATCAGTGGGTTGGGGGGGATGTCAGCTGACCTAATGTAACTGTAAAATGTCACGTGCCATTCCAGCTCCCCATATGAAGCTTCATAGTTCATCATACAAAGATAGGCTAATGGCAGTCATCTTTTTATCTTTAAAATATATTATAAAGATGTGTAAATAGCTTATTTGATAATATTTACCTTTTATTTTCTACTCACTGTCTATAGAATATGGAGTGAATTTGTATATTTTCAATTTAAAAAAATAGAGCAAAATTTTAGAAAAATAATAACCAACTATATTTATATAATTTTAAAATTTTTATTTAAAATTTCAAACTCTCTCTATAGATTATATTAAAATGAAAATTATATTTTTTAAAACAATTTTTGAGTTTATTTAAACAATTTTTATAAACAACTCTAATTTAGTACGGCCCAGTGAACCATGCACTCTGGGAATCGACTGTCCTCAATGTTAAAAAAAAATGGTTGAGTTATATTAAGTGTTGTGACTCATGATCAGTTGAATTAAAAATAATCTCTCCCTTGTTAAGGCTGCTGAAAAAGAGATTCATGAGAGAGAATTATAATTTGTTTAATTTAATTATAATTTAGGTTAATCTCTTCAATACAACACTTCAATACAATAAACACAAGGTAATAAGACCAAATAAATAGTGTGTGACATTCAGTAACAACTCTATAACCTTAATAAGGTAATGGTCTTATTACCTGATGTTTATAATCTATAATCCAAGATGTGTTTTTTTCAATACAACCATTTTTTCACTTGGGGTGTTGAATTAAAGTCGGACTGTATAGGTATAAAAAATATATTTGAGAAATAGAAAAGATAGAATAAATTATCTAGAAAGAAAATAAAAATGAATGAAATAGAGAAGAGAACGAGGTTTGTGCCATGGCACTAAATAATGGCTGTACACTCATCGAAAGACTCCAAAAATCAATGAATGAGTCACTAATGTTTCCAGAGACAACACATCACACACACAAAAGTCTGAACAGAAAAATGGCCACCATTGAGTGTCTTCCTCCTCCTTGGATAACTTGTGGAAGTAAAATGTACAAATTTGTAGAGAAATATTTTCCTCACAAATAGTAAATCATGTATTGTATCATTTAAATTGTAGATTAGAAACTTATGGTAACAAGACCACATTCAAATAGATAAACTGCTTTTAATAACATTGTTACCTGGGGGGACATGTGCTCTAAACCATTGGGTTTCAACAGACATGATCTGAGAGATTGAATCTTGCATTGGACACTTAAAAAAAAAAAAAGTTTCAAATGGTCGCTGATTTTTGCAAAAGTCAAACTGTTTTGCACATGTGTAGTTATGTGGTGCACATGTGGAGTAAAAACAGAGGTCAACTTCAACCTACCAATGGTTATTATGGCCTGCATCATGTGTACTACGGATAATAAAAAATATATATATATAGTTATCGTAATGTCACTAACAGCCTATCTATTTGTATGTGTGTTCTTGTTACCTCTATACAGTGTTATCTATAGCTATGTGTCCAAGTTTGTCAATTATTGTAGATAACATATGTGGAACAAACACCCCAATATCTATGACATCAGAGTAACAGAGAAACTGCTGTTGGCACAATCCCTATAACACAAGGACACACCCCCCAAAGACAGTTGGCCTCAAGACAGCAGCAGCAGCGGCAGTATCAAGGTCAGATGGGAATAGAACCAGGTTATCTCGAGTCAACACAACTGTCTTTATCTTTACACTGCACAGTTCTCTCTCCTCAAATCTAAGACCTGCCAACCCAGGCTCCATATAGTCATTCTTCCCTTTTTCCTCTACTAATACAGTAGAGGACATTCCTGGTAGAGGGCACTTCTCTACAAAGGACAGTTTTAATCTCCAAAATTACCATTTTCTACTAATTAGCAACTCGCTGGTAAAAGGACACTTCTCTCTGAAGGACATGTTTGCTCTACAACTAGGTGATGTCCTTTACAGAGAAGTAGTTCTAATGAATGAATAATAAAATTGCTCCCATAGTCAATTCTATTCTTGCACTACAAGTCCAGCCCCAAATGAAATAGTGCCATAAACATGTGGGGTTCTCTGTGTCACTGTATAAATTCCAAGGTGGTCGGTGAGATGAGTAGTGTAAACCATCAATTTCCGATAACCACGATCCGCGATTGAATCTCACATTAGGTACTTTTTCTTGGATTAGAAACAACAAAGGAGAAATGCAGTAGAACACCACCTAGTTACAGAGCCAAAATGGCCATTATGAGAGGTCTCCTCTTACCAAAGAATAGGCAAATAGTAAAAATAATAATTTTGGAGATGAAAACTGTCCCCCTCTAGGTAGAGTATGTAAAATGTACAAGAAAGTTAACACACTCAGCTAATTAATTATACAATCTGGTGGTGTCTTGTCCATATAGAAGTAGGCAACTGCTTTTACTGTAAGTGCACCACATGTCTACACATATGAAAAGCAGTTAGACTTTGCACTTACAAATGTGTCAGAGCCCTGTTTGGTTACCTGCACTCGCTGGTGGGGTTGGAATTTTGCAAGAATCAGAGGCCATCGGAGCTTCTTTTTTTTTTTTTAATCAGAAAAAAAGGGCCCAATGCGGGAATCGAACCCGAGTCGTAGCGGTCAAAAACCAACGGTTGAGACCATCCTTCCACCAAGCCCTGCTAGTGGGAATAATCCCTTTCTCCCAGCAATAAGATTTTCCTCTCATTACTTCTTGAAGAGCCAGTTATCATCTTACTTTGTCTCAAGGCAACATTTGGATACTACACATCAGGCAAATGAAGAAGTGTTGGCAATGTCACAACTATTAAGAAAAAGGTGAAGAAAGACAATGTGGCCTAAAAGTAACAAATACAACCACAATAGGCAATCTCTGTTAGCATTGTTGCTATCAAACCTCCTAACATTGCTCTGATATAATGTGTGTGTTCACCAGCAAAAATATATCCTTTGTGTTAACCATTCCACAAGCCAGACATCCAATCATCACTGGAGTCCGCTAGAGGGCGACTACAGGTGTGATCTGGGAATGTTATCGACAGATAAGAAATGCCTTGGTGATCAAACACACTTATTTTTATTATTATCTTGTGTGATGAGTCATTTATATGTACAGTTAAACCTGTCTATAGCACGTTTTCTAAATAGCGCCCGATTTTAAACATTAAAATGTAAACATTTTACATTAAAAGTGACCTGTCTATAGCACCCTATTTTGGCGAGTCCCAAGAGGGGGCGTTATAGACATGTTTAACTGTATATATAAATTAACTCTCTCTCTCCATGTAGATATCTTTGTATATAATTGTATTGGAAGATGTTAAAGGTAAATATACTCCCCCTTATAATACATTATTTTCAAAACTTGCTTCATTTACCTCAGTAACAATATTGTGACTCACCTTTCAACATGTCCGAGTCCACTTCTAGGAATCCCTTTTTGATTGCCTCCACCACATCTCCCTTCTCTGCACACAACACTTGTTGTTACAACTACCTTGTAGGTGCACCCTGGGTAACGCTAAATGGATTACAACTTCCTCTTTAAAACAATAATAAACAATAAGAGGAGCTTCTTGTGTAGATTTCTTTATTACCGCAAGCTTTCGAACAGAACGTTCTTCATCGGGCGTGGATAGTAAAACGTGCTACATAAATTAGCACGTTTTACTATCCACGCCCGATGAAGAACGTTCTGTTCGAAAGCTTGCGGTAATAAAGAAATCTACACAAGAAGCTCCTCTTATTGTTTATTATTGTTTTAATGATCGTTTTAAAGAGTTTAATTTCTACAAACTTCCTCTCTGTATAGGGGTCATTTTACATCGGGTCAGATCCAGATGGACTTCCGGTACAGTACCTATCAAGGTACTTGACAACACGGCCGACATAGAATCAACACTTAAACCTGATTGGTTACTCACTGATTCACTTACAACTACCTTATATCTGAAGGACCCATCCACTTAATTGTTGTTTAAGGATTCCTTACTATATACTAGACAGCTAAATGTAAGGCACATTATAGCAGTCCTAACATCTATGGCACTTCAAAGGATTTAATAATAAACTCATTAACAAAACTTAAGGAAGTTGTACCTTTTAGCATGTATATTGGGATTCAGACAATAACTCTGAAAGATATTTGATACACAGTGATCTTTATTGAAGACACATGAGATATCCAGGTGTGAACAAAATTGCCTCTGTCTTTTTCTTCAAAAAATAGATAACCAGTGGCATCAAAGACTTTCCACTTTCTCAAGTTTTGTCCACGAGTTTATTGGATGGTGTGTATATTTTTCTCCTTAAGACCTTGCAAAATATCCATGGCTCACCTGCAGCCAATGACTTGCTGCTATTTCTAAACAAACTCCCCCATTAAAGATAACAGTGTATCAAAATTTTGGAGAAAAAATAAATGAAATAACCACATCACACAATTATTTAGATGGCATGTTGTATAAATGCCATAAAAAATGTAAAAAGTTGTTGGGAATTATGTTGAAATGCTATTTTTTTAAAATGTAAAAAATTTTTGAGAATTTTATTATTTAAAGGATAAATCTGACCTGTGCAAATGAGTTTTTGTTTAAGCTATCGATGCGTCTTTTTTTCACTGATGCACACGTTTTACACACAAGATTTTTGGCAACACATTTTCAGCATAATTAGTCAATTTTAATAAGATACTCAATATATAATTAAACAAATAATGGTTTATCTTGGGCCTCAATATTGTGTGTGTTTATTCTAAACATCAAATATATTGGATTTAATATTCAATGTATTTTTTTTTTTTCCTTTTATTCCTTGGACAAGACACCACCACCATTCAATGTATTAAAAATGTATTAGCCCATTTTCAATAAGCTGAATGGTTATATAACTTGAGGCAAGTGTCATCCTAAAGCATTGACTTAAAAAAGGTGGGGAGAAGGGAATCTGAGTGGATCCATTTCCTTAAAGGTCAAAGTACCATCGCTCCAGGCAGTGATGGCTCTACAAGGAAAAGAAACCAGTAGGCTCTCACTGACAAGTTTCCTAATAACTTTACCTTTTGAGGAAGCTGTCAACTAAATTCAATGTTAATAAAAAGTTGAGAAGAAGAAAAAAAAACTTGATGGATAAACTTCTGAAACGACACTTCTCAAAAGCTAATATTCCTTAATCAGATGAAATGATTTGAAATCAAGTTGCTGTGGATCTTGGGAAGGATATTGAGTTACCGCGCAAGTACAGAGAGACTGCGCTATTGCACCCAAACATATCAGTGTTGTTTGATTCATGCTCTTGTAAACTTAGGTTTGAATCTAGGAAGTGGTCATTATCTCTCCATACATACCAAGTTACATACAGTCCATAACATACCAAGTTACATACAGTCCATAACATAACAAGTTACATACAGTCCATAACATACCAAGTTACATACAGTCCATAACATACCAAGTTACATACAGTCCATAACATACCAAGTTACATACAGTCCATAACATACCAAGTTACATACAGTCCATAACATACCAAGTTACATAGTCCATAACATACCAAGTTACATACAGTCCATAACATACCAAGTTACATACAGTCCATACATACCAAGTTACATACAGTCCATACATACCAAGTTATATACAGTCCATACATACCAAGTTACATACAGTCCATACATACCAAGTTACATACAGTCCATAACATACCAAGTTATATACAGTCCATACATACCAAGTTACATACAGTCCATACATACCAAGTTACATACAGTCCATACATACCAAGTTACATACAGTCCATACATACCAAGTTACATACAGTCCATAACATACCAAGTTATATACAGTCCATACATACCAAGTTACATACAGTCCATACATACCAAGTTACATACAGTCCATACATACCAAGTTACATACAGTCCATACATACCAAGTTACATACAGTCCATAACATACCAAGTTATATACAGTCCATACATACCAAGTTATATACAGTCCATACATACCAAGTTACATACAGTCCATAACATACCAAGTTATATACAGTCCATACATACCAAGTTACATACAGTCCATAACATACCAAGTTACATACAGTCCATAACATACCAAGTTATATACAGTCCATACATACCAAGTTACATACAGTCCATACATACCAAGTTACATACAGTCCATACATACCAAGTTACATACAGTCCATACATACCAAGTTACATACAGTCCATACATACCAAGTTACATACAGTCCATAACATACCAAGTTATATACAGTCCATACATACCAAGTTATATACAGTCCATACATACCAAGTTACATACAGTCCATAACATACCAAGTTATATACAGTCCATACATACCAAGTTACATACAGTCCATAACATACCAAGTTACATACAGTCCATAACATACCAAGTTATATACAGTCCATACATACCAAGTTACATACAGTCCATAACATACCAAGTTACATACAGTCCATAACATACCAAGTTATATACAGTCCATACATACCAAGTTACATACAGTCCATACATACCAAGTTACATACAGTCCATACATACCAAGTTACATACAGTCCATAACATACCAAGTTACATACAGTCCATAACATACCAAGTTATATACAGTCCATACATACCAAGTTACATACAGTCCATACATACCAAGTTACATACAGTCCATACATACCAAGTTACATACAGTCCATACATACCAAGTTACATACAGTCCATAACATACCAAGTTATATACAGTCCATAACATACCAAGTTACATACAGTCCATAACATACCAAGTTACATACAGTCCATACATACCAAGTTATATACAGTCCATACATACCAAGTTACATACAGTCCATACATACCAAGTTACATATTACAAGAGAAAGAATGGCCTGACATCTTGAAGAAGGAACAAAAGTTAACAGTGACGAGTTTCTTTTATTAATGCTGTAAATTCGGCAAGTTGCCTGTCGAAGGCGTCAAAGTCCGAAAGCTTGCCGAATTTACAGCATTAATAAAATAAACTTGTCGCCGTTAACTATTGTTCCTTCTTCAAGTTACACATCTTTCCGTAATGTACCAAGTTACATACGGTCCATATATTCCATGTTACAGTCCATGCACACCAAGGTACATACAGTCCATACATACCAAGATAGAAAGTATCCAAAGGAAAGGAAAAATCAAAACTATAAAATTCTAGCTAATAAATATATTTCTCATACCATCTACATTTTCAAAATAAAAACTCTCCCAATCTTTCCAAAAGATAAAGTGTATAACCTCTTTAATTCAACAGTTTTTCAATTCCAATCAACCTATTTACTTTAATTCGACAGAAAATTCTGATCCTTTGGGGTATTGAATTAAAGAAGTTGGACTCTTCTTTTGGAAGGGGGACTGGACTTTTCAAAAAAGCATTTACATATATTTCTCCCTACTCTGCTGTATATTCGGAGTATATTTCAAAACTAGACCATCCCAAAGCTGCAAAGACTATTGTTTCTACACTCTCAAGCAAGTACTTACTGTACGAAGGGTGGGTGACAATCTTCTTGTGCACGTGGTTCCCGGCGTACTGCGCCACCTTGTCTCCCCCGTGGCCATCATAGACGGCAAAGAAGGCCGCATCCTTGTCCTCTGTGAGTGAGAGGAGGTGGGTGTGGGCATCTTCCATGTCTGGAGGGAGGAGTCAAGGTGCATCATGACAGCACATGTGAAATAAAGAAATAAATCATGATCCATAGTCCAACCCCACCAGCGAGTGCAAGTAACCAAATGGGGCTCTGGCACATTTGTAAGTGCAAAGTTGAACTGCTTTTCACATGTGTAGACATGTGGTCCGCTTACAGTAAAAGCAGTCGCTAACTACCCACCATGATTATCATGGCTTTGAGATAAGAAAGAAGAAGATCATGATCCATTGTATCTTCCATGCTGAGGACAACTATCATGGAACACTGCCTGGGGGGTATAGTCATAATCTCATCAAGCTCAGCACCTTGTTCAGCAGTACATATGTAAATTGGAACAATACATAGAAAGCCCCACAATGCACAATGGCTACATGTCTGAAGCAATCAGCTTTGGATATTTTTTATCTCCAGCTGTCAATCTAGTCTTTCTTCAATCTTTCTTTCTTTCAATTTTATAGCACTTCCCTTCATACCTGTCAAAAGACATTTGTGACGATCTTTTGATCTCTATCTTCCCTTTCCAAGACCTCTTTTAAAAGAGTGCAGTACATTTTGACTAAAGTTGTTCAATCCTAAAATGGTTATTCAAATTACTGGCCGAAGTATCTTTAATTTGAAGAACTATGAATTCTGGCCAGGCAGCCTCTATCTTTATGATAAAATGGTTATAGTGAGGACTCTTCTTGCCCTCCAAACACCCAAATATATTTATTTTAATTTTCCATCTTTGAATCATATTTAACAATTATATATATTACATATATATTCTAAAAGATTATATACACACACAACCTTCAAAAAATAAAGTTTATTTATATAAATCTGACCACTCTCACATTAGCTTTTTAGATGGAAGAGCGCCATCTAGTTTTTTTCACCATAAAAATTTCCACTTTTACCAATTAACTACTCTATGGTAAGAGGACATCTCTCTTTATAAAGGATTCAGGTTCTGTCACTAGGTGGTGTGTTTTATTGAAAGGTTGTTCTACTGTAATTAACAAACTTTTTTTAAAGTTGTATTGGGGAAAACTTTCAAATGTGTCTTACAAATTATATAATATTCAAAACTACTGAACAATATACATAACATCAGCTTGTTGAAATAGAAACTAAGTTGCAACATTGCATCAGACAGACAACCAGGCTTACAAAAGATTATCTAAACAGGTTGTTTTTTTAACACCCAAGAGTTGTTCTGTCCTAATAAGATAAGAAGAGGAGATAGGATTATTCAAGTTAAGGAGAGCGGTGAATCACCAAGGAGAGAGAGGAAAAAAAAACCACACACATTATTGCCCTTCTATAAAATGTTATCACAGTTTTATCTCTTGTTTAAATAACCGAGCCCTTCCCTATATTCAAAATGGAAAAATTTGAGGAAAAAAAAAAAGATATGCCTAATGATACCCTAATGCTAAATAGAAGTTGTAGTGGTATCAATATGTTTCTTGGTAGAAGGAACAAAGATGCACCAAGAGTGGTGGTAACAAGAGACCTTTATGTAATCTAGAATATGCATTTTGACCATGTTTGCCAAGTTTCATCTTCCTAATTATATAATAAACACATGAGGGTACAAGATGGTGGCCATTTATTGGAATAAATAGCAACTACATCTTTATTTTCCAAAGTATTCTTTGTCAACCAAGGAACGTCCAAAACTGTGACTGTTGGGCTACTGGTCTTGGCAACATTTTATCTAAGAGGCCCTCCCTTACCTAGCAGTATTTCATGAAATTATGAACATCACATTCTGGTAATTTATTTTTGTACTCAATGGAAGGATTTCTTTCTAACAGTTAGAGGGTTAAATTTGACTAGGAAAATATTTTTGAAAAAAAATCTCTGGTCTCATACAAAGGGCAACCACCTTATTTTCCCATGTGATGTAGTGATTGTGAACATTGTCAAGAGATGGTGGCTTATTTTGACAGGAGAAATGACTTCTTTTTATAGAAAGCTAGGGCGGTCCCACCTCTGTGAGATCCATACTGAAACTGAAGCAATAGAGAAACAGCAATTAAACACTAGGAACTCCATGGAATATTGGGCTACACTTTTCAGAAAACCCTTAACTGTCAAATAACACTGGGGGGGAGGTCTTGTAAATATAGGCCATGTCCACAAAAAATGACCCCATATTAGCACTGAAAGGACAAACTTACACCTGGAAACAATGGCTCGCAAAGCCCTGTTATTTGATTTGGACACAGAATTTTTATATGTTGTTGTTGTTTCTTATCCCCTTGTGTAAAGATTACACGAATTCCATTAGTCCATGATCTCATGAAATGGGGTATAGGGGTGCAGCTTTCATTGATCATGGCACCATGATCCAGGCACACTTTGGTGAAAGTCTGACTTTGCCTGTAGTTTGAATTTTTATATAGTGGCATTATGAGAAAAAAAAAAAGAAAGGAAATTAATGATACAAAAAAAGTGTGGAATTGAACTCTTTCTACCCAGATAGCAACGAACCATCCTTCACAAAGGGATTTACTTTAAGAGAGTGAATACACACAGTCCTGCGATATTTACCATCTGTGTTGACAAATAAAACACTATGGAGGTTCTCAGTGACTGACACAAAGGATACTTATCCTCCAGCCCTGCATGCAGGAGGCTCCAACCCTGAAGTACTCATTGCCGCAGCTGGAGGTCTCTTTGGCTGTGACAGGCTCGGAGAGAGTCTGCCCCATTGACAAGCAGCCCTGCACACATACCATCATGTCATTGGAACCAACCTAACAAATAAATTGTAAATACTCATTGTACACATATTTAGAGAATCAACCCATAAATAAATAAGAACAGAGACACCTGCAGACAGACAGGTTGGCAATATTGACTTGGGGGGAGAAAATCAAAGTTGTAGAAACCCTTATCTACTGCGGAGATTCAAATAAATCAAGCTTCTGGCTTAACATTGGATTAGTTAGTGGCTGGACAGTGAGCAGGGAACAACGCTGGTATTGCGGCTATTAAATGAGTTATAACCATTTTGTCAATACACAAATATATGATGAACCAAGAAACAAATATTGTATTGACACACACACAATCTTACTAAGAAAAAGGTCATTATATAATTAACCAAAACTCATAAGTAATAACCACATATGTAAGGTAATTCATTTTCTTCAGCTAATGAGAAGAATAACATTGTAGTTCCATTGAAGACTATATCAAAATGTTAGATTCACAAAGTAATAGATTTCCACATCAGATAGGTGACAAAGCTGCTATTTATTCTCTAGTTATTTTAGTATTATCACATGCCCCTGAGAGCTTATAGTAATAGATGAGTGAGCAATACAATAGATGACTATTAGGTTGACAAAACTTGTGGGATTTGTCATTGATAAGCCATTGACTTGCTTCCTGCCTCTGGTCACAGCAGTGAAGTTCAGAGACCTTTTCTCTTTGGGCCCTTCCTTCCTTCAGGACTATGTATTGTGGAAGGCTTACTTTAAATCCTAACTCCCAAAGATTATCAAAGGACTTTGATTATGCTATATAGTAAAATTCTATTGTTTTTTCACATGTTAAGCGTATTTAGGCAAGTTTGGCCTTAAATACCCATTTCTTGGTTTCTCAAGAAGCCTCTGGGACCAAATATCTTTTTGGTCGCAGTGGTACAGCCTACTCCATGCTGACAAGCGCCAACAGCGCGAAACACGTTCATGGATGACTTTTCTTGATTTATCAAGAAATTGAGTTGGTTAAATATCAGGGAACAGGCTAAATAAATGTTTAGTTGATTTCTGTTCCACCAGATGACGCTCTGCCTTCTGAAAAGCACATGTGCTCCTGGTCAGGATATGCCATTTTTATTTTTAAAACATCTTTGTAAAGGACATCTAGTTGTAGAACCAAACTGTCCTTTATTTTGGTGATGAAAACTGTCCCTTATGTCCTCTTATGCTATTGTATTACTACTAAACTATAACATTAACCCATCACACACATGTCACAGAAAATTTCAAGAATGTTTACACCTAAAAATGTGTTTGGTAATCAAATTTATATTTTCTTATACTACTAAAATTTATCAAAAGGAGATAAAATTGTCTCAGATGCTTAAAATGCAAAGCTTTTTTTTTTTTTAAGCTTAGTATCAGTGTGAATAATAACTACAACCTTGAAATGTGGAACCACTGAGCTATGTTCTCTTTATTAACCTCTAAGTTGGCTGGCTGGTAACAGCCATGTAACAGTAGAGAACCAATCAGTGGGTGAATAAACTAGATACCCTCTATAACTACCTCTAACACCATGCAAGATGTGTAATATAATGGACTAGAGCATTAGCCAGCTGCAACAGTGAAAAACTCAAGTATTTATAAATCCAAACTAAAGTAGAACCCCCATGAGGACACCAGTATACAAAGGACAGTTTTCATTTGCAAAATTACCATTTTTACTATTTAGCAACTCTCCGGTAAGAGGACACCTCTCCCTAAAGGACACCTTGGCTCTGCAATTATGTGTCCTTTACAGGGAGATTCTACTGTATATATAAAACCAAAACTGATAACAATAACTTGTACTTAATGACACTTCATTTTGAATAAAATATTTATTTTAAATTAACCTTTTAAAAAGTGGTCATTCTAGATCCATTCATTGAGCAGGCTAATGATCTCGTATGATTTCTATGTATTTAAAACCTATTTAAAATATTCAAACAGAGGATGTTTGAAAGAGCTAGGATGAAGCCCCTGTTGAAAGGTAAAATACATCCACTTAAGAGGGGGAAGATTGGAGGAGATTTATAACAACAAGTGACAATTTTAGATAGTTTAGAAAAAAAAGATAGAGAAACAAGAACTTACCCAACATTAGGGCAAAGTACTTGTGATATAACCACATTTGATAAAATTACTCATGCAAAAATGGACTTGTAACCAAAGGGTAGGCTACTACTTTGATAATGAACAATTTGGATTATAGATTATAGCTACAAGAAAATAAGACCTAATCCAAATAAATTGTGTGATGTTTCAGTAACAACGTTGTTGTAGAATTTTCTTGTAGGTAGGCTACTATAAATATATCAATCAAAAATATAATAAAATATGAAAGAGATGCATAAATCTTACACAATAACAATGGCAGATACATGGTGGGACACAGGATGATCTTTGTACATCTTAGAAGGTTTTTCTATTGTTGAACCTCCATGGCCCATAGGATTGAGAGGGTCAGCTTCCATTGTTCTATGGATTGGAACTTTAGTGCCATTGTCTCAACGCATGGATCAGTTTCCTGAGAAATTCTTATGTAGTTATAGAAGGCCCATTTTTTAAAAAAGTTATATCTCAAAATTTCAATGCCAGTTTCTAAAATAATTTCTAAGCTACTGTGCATTTTGTAGCAACAATTTCTTTCTCTTTTTACCTATCCCAAGTAAACAAGGTACAGGCCATGCAGGATAATCATGGAAATAAGTTTGTGACAGCTTTTACTGTAAGCTACACATGTTTACACATATAGAAGCACTCCAGAAAAAAGTTCCCCATTCAATCCTGGTTGCCACTGTCAAGAAATCTATAAAATTTAGATAAGGAACATCTCATGCAAAATATATTTATTTTTTAAAATAATTCTATATATAAATATAGAAATAAGCCACTGATTTAGCAAAAAATATGCTTAAAATACTCTGGCAGTAGCAAAGTTGCAAAAAAATTTTACTTCAATCGTCTTATCACTTATTAGATTT
The DNA here is from genome assembly GCA_030710605.1 of Cordylochernes scorpioides. Taxonomy (NCBI): domain Eukaryota; kingdom Metazoa; phylum Arthropoda; class Arachnida; order Pseudoscorpiones; family Chernetidae; genus Cordylochernes; species Cordylochernes scorpioides. Next base: position 32,536,232 of record CP092864.1, read on the forward strand.
TTAGCTGTAAAATTTGCAAGTGACTTTTGTACAAACGTACAACTTTCAACAAACAACTCAAATCTGCAAAGAAAACATGTCTAAAAGCCAGGAAAGGAAATGCAAAATCAGTTTTAAAAACAAAGAAACCAGAGGAGTCCAAGCAGCCAACAGAGGCAGGCAAGTCTCACAGGCTGCTGTGGGGGGAGAAAGGACAGGTCAAAGAAAAGGAAAGTTCCAGCTCTTGATATTTTACTCCCTGCCTGCCATATAGACCACTTTTTCTACAAGCCATAGAAATCTGTTAGAGACAAAATTCTCTACTTTTCACTATATAATACTCTCATATAATACACTCATGGACAAAACTAGGAATTTTCATATTTTGATGTCGCAAGTCATCTATTTTTTTAAGGAGACAGGCAATTTTGTTCACACTTGGTTATCTGGTGTCTCTTCAATAGAGATCATTGTGTATCAAATATCTTTCAGATTATTATTTGAATCCTACATGCTAAATGGTACAACTTCCTTAAGTTTTGTCCATGAGAGTGTATATAGGGAGTGGGGAAATAAAGGTAAACTATGTGTTAAGTTTCTGTACAAGAAGAACATTGTGGTAGTATATCGTCATATTTGTGACCGACACTAGTTGCAATATGGCTATAAATAATGTGAAAGATGGCAATGGGCCATCAATAGTTACACAGTCAAAGAGACACTTATATCAGCAATAAACACAAGGTGATAAGACTAAAAGCCAAATAAATAAATAAAGTGTGTGACGTTCCTCTGTAACACCATTGTTACCATCATCACACAAGACAAAAGTACTCAATCAATCAATCATCTATCTGAAGATGGTAAAAACGCTGTTAACGAAACATCACACAGTATTTATTTGGATTTGGCTTTAGCACTTTGTGTTTCTTCATATGTGTAGACATGTGGTGCACTTACGGTAAAAGCAGTCATCAACCTCTACAAACCATGATTATCATAGCCTGTACCACGTATACTAGGGATAAGCAAAAAGAAACTTTGTTTCTAATCTATAATCAAAATTGTACCTTCATCATCATCATCAGCTATATTTCCAAATCTTCTTAAAGCAAGAAAAATCACATTTTCCAAGAATATATATAAACACACATGAGTATATCAACCAAGGAGTGCAAGTAACCAAATGTTCCAAGTGTAATGTCAAACTGTCCTCTCAATGTGTAGGCACAACAGTGTGGTTGCCATGGCCTATATCAATGTATGCTTGGGATAACACAAGATAGGTTGGGGGATAAACAACAAACAATACAAACTTGTGTAGTGGCAACAATTTATCATCAGGCTCCATATCTACTTACATTTGGTCCTAGTTTCAACAGAATCAACACAAAATATTTATACCTTTTTTTTTTTCTCATATTTATCTTGTTTCCAATACTCCTTTTTTCCCCTTCTTATCGAGAAAATTTATCTTCACAATTAGGTAAAAAAAAAACTATTGTGAAAAATATCAAATATGAGAAAATGTAGAGTCAAAAATATTAGTCGATTCCTTTGAAAGCAGGCAGAGATGTATCATATAAAGGGAAAATTGCACAATTAAGAATGTTGTTGAGACAATAACAATGTGTGAGAACATTTGCCACATGAAGGGAGAGAACATCATCCATTGATGAGCTCTACTCTTCCCCGGCAGACACCATCAAAAGTCTCAAGCTTTACAAGCTTGATACCTTAGTGTGATTGAGTGGAGATAAGAAAGAAGAAGAAGAAGAGGGAGAGAACATTTTAGAGATACACTCATGGACAAAACAAGGTGGAAAGACTGGTAATGTCACCAGTCATCTATTTTTTTTTTAAGACAGAAGCAATTTTGTTTACATTTGGTTATCTCATGTATCATCAATAAAGGTCACTATCAAATATCTTTCAGAGTCAAGATATACATGCTAAAAGGTACAACTTCCTTAAGTTTTGTCCATGAGTGTAGTTACATGGGGATGTATATGTCACCACACATTAATTACATACTTTCCTCTCCCCCCCTCTCTCTACATTTTGTTGACATTTTTATGAAATGCTGTTATTTGAAAGAGGCCAGGATTTCAAACAGCAGTTCTGTTGATATAAAACTGACAAAAGCAGAGGGCTGTTGAAATTAAAAAGAATACTCATTGGTTGATATGTCACTTACTTTATATATTTTAAAAATATATATTGAGAGAGGGGGGTAAAACTGGTTTATTTCCTTGTTTTCTTTGCCTTAAAATGGCAAACCTTTTCTTCCTTTACCTTCAATCCAAATGAGAATTATGCACAAGTGAGTGTGAAGATGTACAAATTTTAATACTTTTTGGCAACAATATTCTCTTGCTGTGAAAGAGAGATCAAAGGAAAGTTGAGTGATAACATTTCCCAAAGGATCAAGTAGAAGTTGCAAGAAGTATTCTCTTTTAAAATAAATGTTTTTTAAAAAGCAACAATTTTTTCTTCTAAAATTTTGGCCAAAAAAAACCTTTTCCTGATTAAAAAAAAAATCAGGAAAGACCAACCATTTATACATATT
>CP092864.1:32538879-32596047 GCA_030710605.1 Cordylochernes scorpioides
GATCCTTGAAGTTGTTTCTTCATCAAGTGTGAGATGGGGTAAATGTTCCAGCAGAGCATCGTACTGTTTACAGAGCTGGGTCAACGGAGAATTTGACAACACAGAACTCCTACTTTTAAGTATAATTTATGATTGTATGGTTGTGTTTGGTTAACACCATTTTATCCCACTTCCTACCACAATTGATTTGTTTAAAAGATGGAACAATGGGGGAACACAATGGAGTCTTCCTCAATTGACATTTGGCATTGAGAAGGTGAAGAGAGGTAAGAATTAAGTTGGTGGTACAGGTTTCTGTCAGCCCAGGATCACCAAACTCATAACCTGGTACAGTGAGGTTTTTTGACTAAGACCCAGCAATGATAAAGCACAATTTGGATTATAGATTTTAATACAAGAAAATGAGACCTAATCCAAATAATTTAATAGTGTGTGACGTTTCGGCAACAGCATGTCACCATCTTCAGACCAAAGAATAAAAAAAAAATCTTTTTATTCCTTTGTCTGATGATGGTGGCAATGTTGTTGTCAAAACGTCACACACTATTAAATTATTTGGATTAGGTCTTATTTTCTTGTATTAAGACCCAGCTATTTTTTTTTGAATACATTAGAATTTATCTGAAAAGAACAATACCTAGTTGCAGAGCAAAAGTGTCCTTTTAGGGAGAAGTGCCCTCTTACTAAATACGTTGCTAATAAAAATGGTAATTTTGGCGATGAAAACTGTCCTTTTGTAGAGAGGTTTCCTCCAGTGAGTGTACTCTTGCGGAGGTTCTACTGTGTGTATGTATTCTCTTTTAAATTGGGGTCATACTTTTTTTTTTTTTAAATTCAAGTTTAAATTGATGTTCATACAACTCTATGCATTTCTCTAAGATAGATTTTTTTTTAAGCTCCCAAAAGGCTAAACTTGAGTATTCTATATTAAGAACATCATTGAATTTTTGTTAAGAAAGAAAAGTTTTAGGTACACAAGGTAATAAGACCATATCTAAATAAAAAAATAGTATGTTAGACATAATTTATAAATTTAATTGCCATCTATCGTTGAAATTTGTAACATAAATTTACTGGCAATGTGTTTCTTTTAAATAATATCATCAAATATTATCTCTACAGACCTTACTACAATGATTATTGAATGAATGAGAGGGTTTGGCTCATTCATTCAATAATCATTGCAGTAAGGTCTGTAGAGATAATATTTGATGATATTATTTAAAAGAAACACATTGCAAGTAAATTTATATGTTACAAATAGACATAATTTATTGTGTTTATATTCTATAATCCAAATTGTGCCTTATCACAAAAGTTTTAAGTGTTTTATTGTAACCCCAAATGTATTCCACAGTCTTAGGGAGTCAAGCTGTCTTGAAGAGTGCAATTTTGCTTGGAACCAAAAGGAAACTTCAAAGACAGGTTTTACTGTAATTGTTGAAATCCACTCAAAGTCCTGCTTGCCGGTACCATTGATAGAAACTTGGTTTGTCATTACATGGAGAGAGGGCCCACAAGGAAGCAGTCCCACAAACTTCTTCAACCGGTTTCTCAACAGCTTGTTAAAATAGGTATTTTGTAAAAGTTAATGGGGGAGAGAGACCTCAAACAAGTTTATCATTTTGGCTGAGTGTGTGGTGTTCATATTTATCTTTGGCAGCTAACAGCCTTCTAGTTGAATATACAGTTAAACCTGTCTATAGCGGCCCCTCTTGGGACTCATAGGGTGCTATAGAGAGGTGGTGCTATAGACAGGTCACTTTTAATGTAAAATGTTTACATTTTAATGTTTAAAATCGGGCGCTGTAGAGAGGTTTAACTGTAGTTGTATTTTAGAACAAAGATAGAGTCCAATGACACCCTTGACAGGATGTACATAGGATGCTTATGCAACACGATACAAATTACCTAATGCAAATTTTACACATTTTCTGCACTCTTTGTCAACTCACAAGAGGTTTAATGGTTTCTCTAACCTAGAAACTAAATGAGGAGGTTGTCTACAAATTAGGCCACATTTCCTAAGGTAAGAGTCATCTCTTGATAAGCCATCAAGCTATCCAGCTTTAACCTGTTTCGGAGCTATTCTCTTCCTATTTTCTCCAGACCATTATTTGAGATTGTCCAACTTATCCAATGAATCTGTGAGTATTTTAAGTGTCCATCTTCTAGTTGTTGTTGGAACTACTGAGAATTGGGGGGGAAGCTTTTTATTATATATATATATATATATATACAAGACTATTTATGATAAAATTGTGAAAAAAGTATTAAAATTACAAATATATTCTCACAATGAGTATCTTTTTTATTTAATGCTTGAAAGCTAGCGTTTTTTAAATAAAAAAGATAACTCATTTTGAGAATATATTTGTAATTTTAATATAGATAAGAGCTAAAAATCTTTTTACAATAAATTTCTTTAACTGTAATACTTAAAGCTCTTGCTTTTCAATAGGCCTAAAAAAAGGGTGATATTAAGAATGAACATGGGATTGATAGGATTAATTTTTGCTGTTACAAGATTATGATGCAACTGTCCCAGAATATTGTAAAGGAGTCATTGCTCTTATATTTATAGCCATTTATTTATATTGTAACGTAGAAAATGAGGAAATTAGGAATTCATTATGTCGCATAATATTCAGGGAGCTGTAATCAACAACTGAAAAACTAACACAGGGCCAAAATAATCCAAAAAATTATAATGCCTCAGTAATTTCTACCATTGTCAGATGCTAGAGAATTCCCTGGCCTAATGAGAGTTGCAATGAAGTGCCTAAATTGTTTTACTTTCCGTCCTGTTATCTTCTAAAATGTTCACCTACTATCCAAACTGTGTCTTTCATGTCGGTATTTAAAACCCTGATAAGTTACAATTTGGATTCTAAATAAGAATCACAAGGTATATAACAAGGCCAACAAATCCAAATAATCAAATTATACATGATAAGACACTATTTGGATTATAGATTAGAAACACAAGGTAATAAGACCAAATCCAACTAAATAGTGCGTGACATTTCGGTAACAGCATTGTTTCTGAAACGTCACACACTATTTATTTATTTGGATTTATGTCTTATTACCTTGTATTTATATCAAAATAAATTTATCGAAAAATAAAAAAAAAATCTTTTCATAGAATAATATATAATCTGCTACAATATTGCACTTTTTGCCATCACGTTCCAATTAGGGATGTGATTAGTCTCGAATGTAGCCAGAATGGCAGAGTTGACCAACTACAGTGTAATATTTCTCATCATCAAACTATGACCAGTATATTGCCTGTGTATTATGACTAAAATATAATTTTTAAGCCTTGTTTGTTCTTCTTCTTTATCTCCACTCAATCATATTAGGGTATCAAGCTTGTAGAGCTTGAGACTTTTGATGGTGTCTGCTGGGGATGAGTAGAACTCATCAATGGATGAGTCAATACAGTCAATAATGTGTTTTGGGGTTGCTTATTACATTGTGGGAAAACCCTGCAACCATTTTGGAAAGTCATTGTCCGTAGATGACCAGACTTAAGTCTGGAAATCAAAGACTGTTCTCTTGGGAGGACAGAACAGGTGCTTGTCCCTTCTGCTCTGTACCAGTCATGTGCAGCATTAGATTTCCATTCCTGCAGGCATTGGGTTTTGATGGTACGGAGGAGAGCTCTTTCGTCTAGTTGGGTGGTAGATCCCCTGGCTTCAGGGAGGCCACAGACTTTTGTTTGTACTGTGTAGAGACATGCGCATCCACCAAACTTGAAGTTTGAAGCACTTGTACCTTTCTCTTCCTTATTTTGTTAAAATTCATTAAAGCTTCCTTGCTGTTTGAATAAAATATGAGGTAAATTAAAATGTGCCGTAAAGTGGAACCTCATTATAACTGCAACTTGGTTAGAATAATATATAAAGTTCCTAGTTTTAAGTCCCAATTGTTTTAACTCTGGTTATAACAACAGCATGGTTATGGTAACAGTCCCAATAAATCACAAGGTAATAAGACCAAATCCAAATAGTGTGTGGCGTTTCAGTAACAGCGTTGTTACCATCTTCAGACAAAAGTACTGAATGGTAACAACGCTGTTACAGAAACGTCACACACTATTTATTTATTTTAGATTTGGTCTTATCACCTTGTGTTTATAATCTATAATCTAAATTGTGCCTTTATCAGTCCCAAACAATGGTGTTTTAATGGGGGATATGGAATATTGATTAATATAAATGGTAGCAATCTACGTACATTTTTGTTGATGTCATTACATTATAGAGCTTATAGCAACTTTCACCTTGTGTACGTGGCAGGATTCTAATTTGTGTAAACTCTTAATTGGATGTAACTTGGATAATGACCAAAAAACTGGATGCAGGAAGTAAGCTCCTTTGATAATCTGTTGTGTGCTAGAAGGATTCCTATTTGGACAGTTAGGGTGACACTCTAATAAGTGATTAGGTAACATTTGGATTATAAATTAGGGACAAAAGTAATAAGACCAAATCTAAATAAATAGTATGTGACTGCAGAATGGTAACAAGAGTTATCGAAATGTCACACTATTTATTTGGTCCTATTACTTGTGTTTCTAGGAGCGACTGCACATGGCGTCTGTTCCTCATGTCAGAGGCGGCCATTTATTTTGGAATTAAATAGGCCTGCCACATAGTAGTGCTCCCAGTCTTAATTACAAAGGCAGACACATTCTACTTCACCCAGTATGGTGATAAGGAAGAAGAAGAAGAAGACTTGTGTTTCTAAGTTTAGAGAATATTTAATGGAGCATACACACAAGATCAACATGCATCATACCATATTCCCCCAATAACATAAAAATAGCCCGAGAACTTAAAAAACACGGAATCAGAATTTTTTATGAAAATACCCCAAACATTGGTTCTATAGTTAGAAACCCCAACACCAAAAACAATAGCCCTAACCTACCAATATACAACAGACAAGCCATTCCGTTAAATCTAATCATTGCAATCTATATTAATAAAATGCAAATTTCATAAGTGTTGTTCACTAAAAACTTTCGTTACAATGCATCAATTTCGACCAAATTTTCAACATTTATGTAAAACGAGATGGAGCAGGTTTTGCTTAACATCAAAATATTTTTCCTAACATTAACATGCGTAACTTCGCTGTTATTGATTAAATACAAAAAAAAATCAACAGAGTTAATTTTATTTATATATAAATACAAAATTAAATTTCAACAGAGTTAATTTTTTTACATACTAGCTAATAATCTCAATCTAAAAAATATTCAAAACAAGCAATTTTAAGATAACACCATATGTAAAACAGTCGGCCAAGAAAACAAATAACGTGTAATATATATATAATATAACGGTATAAAGAAATAATGAGCCTATCGTTCAAATTTATAATTGTAACGAATAGTATTTTAATTAAAACATTTTAAAAACACACAGTTTGGAACGGGACGTTTCACAAGAGTGACATCCATGGCGCCAATTTATAATTGTAACGAATAGTATTTGAATTAAAACGTTTTAAAAATATATACGCACTCGGGTAAAACCCGGGCGTTTATAGAGAATTGTTTTAACAAATGTTCGTTCGACAAACCTTTACTCGGGTAAAACCCCGGGCGAAGCCGGGTACGTCCGCTAGTAGTATATACGTTGGAGAAACAGGCAGGTCAGTTAAGGACAGAAACAATGAACACAATAGAAATATAAAAAACAAAGACAATAGATCACTTATTTTTCAACACATCGAAACAACAGGCCATACTTTTAACTTAGCCGAACCAAAAACCTACTACACCAACATAAATAATAAGCATAAAAGACTAATCCTTGAAGCCATAATATCCACGAAACACCAGAGCATCAATAGACATATAGATATCCCAGAAGTATACAATAGATTGACCCTGATACATAAAACTACATTCCAGATAAGCAATAGTATATTTCTCACTTGTTTTGTATATATAAAATATAAAAATTTAACTCAGGCATAAAATATCCATGTTAATTAAAAAATCTTTTGCACATTTTAAAATATGTAAATAATATACCATTTAAAATATGTAAATAATATACCATATATAAATAATAGCTAAAAACTATGATTCCTTTCGTCTTATACACTCCTGTCGAAGGGTCTACGATACCCGAAAGCTCGAGATATCATTTATGAAATAAAGAAACTTATCCTCAGAGTTTTCATGTGTTACTGCAACTTAAACATCAGAGGATTCTATCTTACGATTTTATAAAAGAATATGGCCAAATTTTTCTAATTAAGAAAAAGAGTATTTCCTCCCAAAAAATGCATCTACCTATAGCTTTAAAAGCATCTAGTATAAATAGGTGAAAAGGGGGGAACTTAGACCAAGATAATAAGTGGAGTAGTAGCCTTAATATTTAGGATTAAATTTTCTTTCAGTCTTTTTATGCTCTATAGGATTCTTTGACATTTTTGTCACCTGAATGACATCTCTACCCTCGTTGTGGTGGGATTTGACAGGCTGTGGAGAAACTCCCTAACATGCCTCTGTGTCAAGGTCACTGGCTATCTTTTAAGGAAGTTTTTTTTTTTGTTTCCCTCCCCCTCCCCACCCTCTACCATTTCCCTCAACAGGCCTCTTCCTTTCATCTTTGATCCAATGATCACCATACTCTTCTAGCTGCTGTGTGCTCCTGGTTTATTTTATTTTTTTACTTATCAATCATCATGATTGTTAGTTAGCAACTGTGCTTTTACTGTAAGTGCTCTACACATGTAGAAGAGCAGTTAGGCTTTTGAACTTGATAAGTGTTCCACTGCTCCATTTGGTTATTTGGGTTGTACTTGGGAGAGCTATTGAAACAGTATTTACTTCAACAAGACCTAATTCACAAATTGTGCTTTATCAATATTTACTCCAGAAAAAAGATGCCCAATTCAAGATTCTATCTCCTGGGCTGTTGAGAATCGAGGGTTTATACTAATCCATCATCAGCCCCTGCTCCTGGTAGATGTCGCTCTCTGGACACTGTGTGGAGGAATGTTTGAAGACTGCATCACTTTTGTTACTGAGATTTCAAATATATTACCACCACATTCTCATTCATTTGACAGAAATTTGATCACTTTGTAAATTTGAATTACATTCCCCCTTCATTTTCCCACTCACATTATCTCTCAGATGAATCTGTATAAGACTTAAATAAAGATATTGATTGTATGATAACATAAATTTGAGGTTTTAAATCAAAACTCGTGAATACTCCATTTAGCAGAACTTGCAGAGAGAGGGCACTAAAATGGACATCTTAGTCAAATGATTAAGGCTATTATATGGTGACAATTACATGACCTTATAGTCAATGATACATAGGGGGAGAATACATGTATCTATACCCTGTGATTGAAGAGGATACCCAATGGTTAACAAATCTTCTCCATGTGATGAGAGGAGTCCTCATTTTTCAATTTTCCACATTTCCAAGGTAATACTTGACTATTTAGGATTTTGTCGAGGCAGCGATGACAATTGTTTTTTGTTCAGGCCTTGTCAGACATATCTGCACACACTTGTTGTTTTTATCATCAACAAGGATGTTGTTTGAATGTTGTCCATGTAGTTGATGGTAACTCTTCCTTCCTTCCTCTCTCTGTACAGAATGGGTGGTTGCACCACCCCCACTGATGGTGATGATGATAAGTCGGTGCTATCAGAGAGGGCTGGCTGCCAGATAACCTTGCCTCCCAACACAGCAGGTAGCTTCCTTCCTTCCTTACACTCTCTGCGACCTGGGTATAGGCTCTTTTTACTTGTGATTGTGGTATATATGGGTTAGTGAACTGTGTTTGGTTTCTTTATAAGGTAGGCAATTTGGATTATAGATTAGAAACACAAGGTATTAAGATCACTCTTTGCCACCTGGATTTTTAGGCTCTTTTTACTTGTACATTTTATTGTGGCCTGGTGGTATTATATGGGTTAGTGAACTGTGTTATGTTTTCTTATAAGGTGTGCAATTTGTTTTATTGATTAGAAACATGATAACAAGACCAAATCTCCAAATTATCTGATTATGGTAATAATCCAGATAACAAAATATTGCAATGTATTTCATTAATTTGGATTTGGTTTTGAAACCTAATGTATCTGGTTGATTTTTCTTTCTTGATTTATCAGATAAGAATTTTGTTAAGTATTTTGGAGTTAAAAAAAAAAAAGAGATTGAGTCAAAATGGAGAAAAAGAAGTCTCAAATTCAAATAGGTAGTATATGGTTAAAGGTATAGGAGGTAGTTTTGCCACTAAACTGTGTTGTTGCACATTTCACTTTGAGTTTGTTCTGGTTTTATAACTTATGTGAACATTATAACATTTGTGAACATGAGTTGGCAGCATTTCTGTTAGACTCTAGTATAAGACTGCCATGATCCGGGTTCGATTCCCGCATTGGACACTTTTTTTCTGAAAAAAAAAATGCTCCAATGGCCCCCGATTCTTGCAAAGTCCAACCCCACTAGGGAGTGCAAGTAACCAAACAGGGCTCTGGCACATTTGTAAGTGCAAAGTCTAACTGCTTTTCACATGTGTAGACATGTGGGTGCACATACAGTAAAAGCAGTCGCCTACTTCTACCCACTATAATTATCATGCCCTGTACCACGTGTACTAGGGATAAGCAAAAAAAAAAAAAAAAATGATGCTCCAATATACCTTTATTATATATTTTTCCACCTTTGTAACAATTGATTAGAAGAATCAATAAAATTGTTTAAATAGTCAATTGTCTAATATACCTTGGGCAATAATGCTAACATTAATTAATGTTATTATTGACATGGACCCAGAGCAGCAGCTTTACACACCCAAGATAGTGGACATTGCTGCTGCTGTGATAGAGATGCATGGAGACATCTGAGGCTCTTCTTTGGACACAACAACAACAACAATACTAACAAAATGTTTGAAACAAGGAACACATTTTGTTCTCAAAAGATGGTTGTAGCCGGCCGGGAAAGGGAGGTTAAGATAAAAGTGATGAATCATGGTGCTGATACATTGTGTCAATCCAGACTTGTAGGGTCATGTACTAACTAGTTTGTTTGAGTCAACTGGTTGTACACTTTGTTGCATCAGTCTTGGTTAGGTAATTGGATGTTGTGTGGCTCAAGACATGTCTGGGTATTGTACTTTTGATAAAATACAATACGGTTTATTAATTAGGTAATAAGACCATATCCAAATTAATAAATTATATGTGATGTTTCACAGTATAAACTCTGTAAATGTTGCATATACAGTAGAACCTCCCTTTAGCAGACACCTCGCTAGCAGACACCTCTCCACAAAGGACAGTTTTCATTTGAAAAATTACCATTTTTACAATTTAGCAACTCTCCAGTAAAAGGATACCTCTCCCTAAAGGACACTTTGGCTTTGCAATTAGGCGTTGTCCTTTACAGGGAGGTTCTACTGTATTAATTTGGATGTGGCCTTGTTGCCCTATGTTACTCCAATTTGTATGGAAATAGATAATTGGTACTTAGATGCTGTGTGTGTCTAGATAATTGGTACTTAGATGTATGGATTTAGATATTTAGATGTTGTCTGTGTTGTCCAGAGAATATCTAGGTTGTTTGTACATGTAGTTGTGTTTTTATCCAGATAGTTGACACTTGTGACCATTTTACTTTCTCTTTTCAGACAGTTTTCCCTCTTCTATAGAGAATCATAAGTATTATTTGTATCAAAAGATAGAGATTGTTGGTTGCATCAACTGCCGCCTGCACACATGTTGGACGTATTTATTGCCCATCTCTGGTGGTGATTCTTGCAACATTCTGCCAGGCAAACTCCATATAGCTGTTGAATAACTCCTTGCAGGGATTATATACAGTAGAACCTCCCTTTAGCGGACACCCCACTAGTAGACACCTCTCCACAAAGGACAGTTTCATTTGCAAAATTACCATTTTTATAATTTAGCAACTCTCCGGTAAGAAGACACCTCTCCTTAAAGAACACTTTGGCTCTGCAATTAGGTGTCCTTTACAGGGAGGTTCTACTGTAGGGAATATATATTTAGGACTGCACGCTCTTTTATATATAGTCTCTTATATAGAAGTTATTTTTCTTGCATCCTAATTCTCTATATAAATGCTTTTTTTTTCAGTACTTTCCTATCTCTTTCCTTTAATATCCATTTTTTTTTTAGTTTGTGTTTGAGCAGACTTGTCCTTATGAGGTTAATGAAGAAACCAATATAAACAGGTCTTCTGAGATCTAGCAGTCCTTTTGTTTGGATTATTAAGTGAATTTAGAAGCCTAGAGCTTAGGTCTGACAGCTTATAAAGATTCTATTTTTGATGAATTGAGAGATCAACAAGGAGGGTTAGCTGCTGGCCTAGAAATGTTGAGCTCTTCTCTTTCCCAGCATCCAGGAGGAGTCATCCTTCCTGCTTCCTCCCCACCATCCTGATACCATCTTTCCTCACCCGCTCTTGTTGTTTGTTTTACCCTCTCTTCTTTATTGCCGGCCAAATTAGGATGTATGTGGGATTGAGAACTGGTAAACCAAGCCAGAGATTAACCAGTCCTCTATTAAGATTATGAATGTTTCACCACAGACACACACCAGCACCAGAGTGTAATTGTTAGCATTAGTGAGCAGGACTTGTCTGATATATGTTCAGGTTTGATCCTGGGATTTATGAGAAGCTGTCTGACATTCATTGCTCCACACTTCACTCTTATAGTGTGTGAGCTTGGAAGTTTCAATACCACTTAGGCCAATAGCTACTTGAAAATATTAATGGGTTTGGACTTTATTCTGGTCGGCTGCAAAAGTGGGGATTGAGTGTGTGTGTTGTGCTATATGCTAAACTTTTTGGTGTGCCATCATGCATTAAAAAAAAGTTACCAAGACACAAACTTTTTTGGTATCTAGTGTTTTAGTAATGCACTATTATTGAAACCTCATGCATTGTTTGCCTTTTTGAATTTGGTGAAAATGTATCTACAAATAAATGTCTTGGTACCTACCTCTTTGTTCAGCAATGCTCTAGTATTGAAACCTCAGGTATAGTTTGATTATTTGTGACGTATGCATGCAATTTTCCCCATAATGAACAAATATACAAATATTGTACACAAGCAAAATGACACAATGACTATACATTGTTTTAGCATTGGCATTCAACACTACTTTAATATTGAAACCACATACCTAGTTTGCCATTGTTGGATTGTGTTTACATCCTACTTAGAAATTGCTAACCTCTGGCTTTCAACCTCTTAACCATTTTCATTAATCTCATTGGCAGGCAACATTTTTGGCCATCCCACTTTGATTTTCATTATTACTCTAATATGTTATGGTGCATTAGTGTGCCATCTGTTATGAAAATTTGAAACTATTATAGATGTACAAAATATTGTAGCCAACACTGAGGATCATTGCCATATACCCCTGAATGTCTTTTATTCACAAATTATCATTTGATACAAGGGATTGTATATTTTGAACGACCATTGCTGAAAACTTTTACCCAATACCCTTGCCTGGGAACTTTTTTCAGTTATCACAAAAAATAAAAAAGAATGTGTATAGTGAAGTTTATTCAGATATCCACCTACAATAATTACACAATAAGCATAAAAAAAAAAAAAGACAAAATCTATCCCACTTGCCCAAAATGTAGCTTGGCACCTGCAGCTCCAGATCACATTTTGGCTTGCATTAGATGCACTAAACAGGACCTTTGAGAGAGGCCACTGCTTATCATAAAACAGCTTGAGGAGCATGAACTCATGGAATTCGTGTAATCTTTACACAAGGGGATAAGAAACAACAACAACATAATAAGCTTGATGACAATGACATATGATTACTTAGATGATGGTGCAAAATTATTCCTGCCATCTATCACAATTTTTATTCATTCAAGATTATTGTCCTCTTCCAACATATCTCCATTGGTTTTATTGTAAGGTTTTTTTTTCTGAGGTTTAGTAGCAGTTTTGGCAGTTACCTAATCTTGTCCATTCTGTTATGTAAGGCCTTGTGGTTATTATCTACTTAATGTTAATTCTTTTTTTTTTTTTTTTTTGAATTTTTGAATATCAGCCAAACATCCTTTCTTGGTGAATCGTATGCAATGTTTATATCTAATGATCCCTATAACAAGTTCTTGTTCTCCTTAAACATTCTGACAACACATCGAGTCCAAAATGCTCAATTTATTCAAGAAGCCTACTTTGGTTGTTTGTTGCGTTTATATTCTGTAACACACTGATGAGGTTCTACAGCTAGAAATATGTATAAATGGTTGGTCTTTCTTGATTTTTTTTTATCAGAAAAAGTTTTTTTTTTTTTGGCCAGAATTTTTGTCAAAAAAATTGTTGCTTGTTAAAAAACATTTATTACAAAAGAGAATACTTCTTGCAACTTCTACTTGGATCCTTTGGGAAATGTTATCACTCAACTTTCCTTTGATCTCTCTTTCACAGCAAGAGAATGGTGTTGCCAAAAAGTATTAAAATTTGTACATCCTCACACTCTCACTTGTACATAATTCTCATTGGGATTGAAGGTAAAGGAAGAAAAGGTTTGCCATTTTAAGGCAAAGAAAACAAGGAAATAAACCAGTTTTCCCCCCTCTCTCAATATATATTTTTAAAATATATAAAGTAAGTGACATATCAACCAATGACTATTCTTTTTTAATTTCAACAGCCCTCTGCTTTTGCCAGTTTTATCAACAGAACTGCTGTTTGAAATCCTGGCCTCTTTCAAACAACAGCATTTCATAAAAATGTCAACAAAATGTAGGGGAGCGAAGTATGTAATTAATGTATGGTGACATATACATCCCCATGTAACTACACTCATGGACAAAACTTAAGGAAGTTGTACCTTTTAGCATGTATATCTGGACTCTGAAAGATATTTGATAGTGACCTTTATTGATGATATATGAGATAACCAAGTGTGAACAAAATTGCCTCTGTCTTAAAAAAAAAATAGATGACTGGTGACCAGTCTTTCCACTTTGTTTTGTCCATGAGTGTATCTCTAAAATTTTCTCTCCCTCTTCTTCTTCTTTCTTATCTCCACTCAATCATATTAAGGTATCAAGCTTGAGACTTTTGATGCTGTCTGCCGGGGAAGAGTAGAGCTCATCAATGGATGATGTTCTATCCATTCATGTAGCAAAAGTTCTCTCACATTGTTGTTGTCTCAACAACATTCTTAATTGTGCAATTTTCCCTTTATATATACATGATACATCTGCCTGCTTTCAAAGGAATCGACTAATATTTTTGACTATACATTTTCTCATATTTGATATTTTTCACAATAGTTTTTTTTTTACCTAATTGTGAAGATAAATTTTTTCGATAAGAAGGGGCAAAAAGGAGTATTAGAAACAAGATAAATATGAGGGAAAAAAAATGGTATAAATATTTTGAGTTGATTCTGTTGAAACTAGGACCAAATGTAAGTAGATATGGAGCCTGATGATAAATTGTTGCCACTACACAAGTTTGTATTGTTTGTTGTTTATCCCCCAACCTATCTTGTGTTATCCCAAGCATACATTGATATAGGCCATGGCAACCATGATGGCTACTGTTGTACCTACACATTGAGAGGACAGTTTGACATTACACTTGGCACATTTGGTTACTTGCACTCCTTGGTTGATATCCTCATGTGTGCTTTTTTATATATTCTTGGAAAATGTGATTTTTTTGCTTTAAGAAGATTTTGGAAATATTGCTGATGATGATGAAGGTACACTTTGGATTATAGATTAGAAACACAAAGTTTTTTTTTTTGCTTATCCCTAGTATACGTGGTATAGGCCATGATAATCATGGTTTGTAGAGGTTGACGACTGCTTTTACTGTAAGTGCACCACATGTCTACACATATGAAGAAACACAAAGTACTAAAGCCAAATACAAATAAATGGTGTGTGATATTTCGTTAACAGCGTTTTTACCATCTCCAGATAGATGATAGATTGATTAAGTACTTTTGTCTGTGTGATGATGGTAACAATGGTGTTACAGAGAAACATCACACACTTTATTTATTTATTTGGCTTTTAGTCTTATCACCTTGTGTTTATAGCTGATATAAGTGTCTCTTTGACTGTGTAACTATTGATGGCCCATTGCCATCTTTCACATTATTTATAGCCATATTGCAACTAGTGTCGGTCACAAATATGACGATATAGTACCACAATGTTCTTCTTCTACAGAAACTTAACACATAGTTTACCTTTATTTCCCCACTCCCTATATACACTCTCATGGACAAAACTTAAGGAAGTTGTACCATTTAGCATGTATATATATAAGGATTAAAACAATAAATCTGAAAGATATTTGATACACAGTGACCTTTATTGAAGACATGAGATAATCAAGTGTGAACAAAATTGCCTCTGTTTCCTTAAAAAAATAGATGACTTGCGACATCAAAATATGAAAATTCCTCAAGTTTTGTCCATGAGTGTATTATATTATTAAATGTGAGAGTATTATATAGTGAAAAGTAGTGAATTTTGGCTCTAACAGATTTCTATGGCTTGTAGAAAAGTGGTCTATAATATGGCAGACAGGGAGTAAAATATCCAGAGCTGGAACTTTCCTTTCCCTGACCTGTCCTTTCTCCCCCCCACAGCAGACTGTTGGCCGCTTGGACTCCCCTGGTTTCTTTGTTTTTAAAACTGATTTTGAATTTCCTTTCCTGGCCTTTAAACATGTTTTCTTTGCAGATTTGAGTTGTTTGTTGCCTTAAAAGAAACTACAAAAGTCACATGCAGATTTACAGCTAAAAATCTTAAAAAGTGACAAGACAATTGAAGTAAAATTTTTTTTGTAGCTTTGCTACTGCCAGAGTATTTTATGCATATTTTTTCTATATCAATGGCTTATTTCTATATATTTATATATTATAAAATTATTATTTTTTAAATTTATATTTTGCATGAGATGTTCCCTATCTAAATTTTGTAGCTTTCTTTTAAATGGTGGTGGTGGAGGAATAGTATTAAACAGTTGTTTTTTGACAGTGGCAACCAGGATTGAATTGGGAATTTTTTTTTGGAGTGCTTCTATATGTGTAGACATGTGCAACTTACAGTAAAAGCTGTCACAAACTTCTTTCCATGATTATCATGCATGGCCTCTATCATGTTTACTTGGGATAGGTAAAAAGAGAAAGAAATTGTTGCTACAAAATGCACAGTGGCTTAGAAATTACTTTAGAAACTGGAATTAAAATTTTGAGATGCAACTTTTTTATAAAATGGGGCTTGCTATAACTGCATAAAAATTTCTCTGAAAACTGATCCATGTGTTGAGACAATGGGACTAAAGTTCCAATCCATAGAACAATGGAAGTTGACCCTCTCAATCCTATGGGCCATGGAGGTTCAACAATAGAAAAACCTTCTAAGATGACATTGTACAAAGATCATCCTGTATCCCACCATGTATTGTTATTGTCTAGGATTTATGCATCTCTTTCATATTTTATTTTTTTATTGACATATTTATAGTAGCCTACCTACAAGAAAATACAACAATAACGTTGTTACCGAAACATCACACAATTTATTTGGATTAGGCCTTATTTTCTTGTAGCTATAATCTATAATCCAAATTATGCCTTATCAAAGTAGCCTACCATTTGGTTACAAGTCCATTCTTGCATGAGTAATTTTATCAAATGTGGTTATATCACATGCACTTTGCCCTAATGTTGGGTAAGTTCTTGTTTCTCTATCTTTTTTTTTTCTAAACTATCTAAAATTGTCGCTTGTTGTTCTAAATCTTCTCCAATCTTCCCCTCTTAAGTGGATGTATTTTACCTTTCAACAGGGGTTTCATCCTAGCTCTTTCAAACATCCCATTTGCATATCTTAAATAGGTTTTAAATACATAGAAATGATATGAGATCATTAGCCTGTTCAATGAATGGATCTAGAATGACCACTTTTTTAAAGGTTAATTTAAAATAAATATTTTATTCGAAATGAAGTGTCATTAAGTACAAGTTATTGTTATCAGTTTTGATTATAAAAATACAGTAGAACCTCCCTGTAAACGACACATAATTGCAGAGCAAAAGTGTCCTTTAGGGAGAGGTGTCCTCTTATCAGAGAGTTGTAAAATAGTAAAAATGGTGATTTTGCAAATGAAACCGTCCTTTGTATAGTGGTGGTCCTCATGGGGGTTCTACTTTAGTTTGGATTTATAAATACTTGAGTTTTTCACTGTTGCAACTGGTTAATGCTCTAGTCCATTATATTACACATCTTGCATTGTGTTAGAGGTAGTTATAGAGGGTATCCAGTTTATTCACCCACTGATTGGTTCTCTACTGTTACATGGCTGTTACCAGCCAGCCAACTTAGAGGTTAGTAAAGAGAACATCATAGCTCAACAGATCCATATTTCAAGGTTGTAGTTATTATTCATACTGATATTAAGCTTTTTAAAAAATCTTTGCATTTTAGGCATCTGAGACAATTTTATCTCCTTTTGATAAATTTTAGTAGTGTAAGAAAAGATAAATTTGATTACTAAACACATTTTTAGGTGTAAACATTCTTGAACTATTCTATGACATGTGTGTGATGGGTTAATGTTATAGTTTAGTAGTAATACAATAGCATAAGGGGACAGTTTTCATCACCAAAATAAAGGACAGTTTGGCTCTACAACTAGATGTCCTTTACAAAGATGTTTTAAAAATAAAAAAGGCATATCCTGACCAAGATTTTTGGTCCCAGAGGCTTCTTGAGAAACCAAGAAATGGGTATTTAAGGCCAAACTTGTGTAAATACGCTTAACATGTGAAAAAACAATGAGTTTTACTGTGTAGCATAATCCAAGTCCTTTGATAATCTTTGGGGAGTTAGGATTTAAAGTAAGCCTTCCCCACACTTAGTCCTGAAGGAAGGAGGGGCCCAAAGAGAGAAGGTCTCTGAACTTCACTGCTGTGAACAGAGGCAGGAAGCAAGTCAATGGCTTATCAATGACAAATCCCACAAGTTTTGTCAACCTAATAGTCATCTATTGTATTGCTCACTCATCTATTACTATAAGCTCTCAGGGGCATGTGATAATGCTAAAATAACTAGAGAATAAATAGCAACTTTGTCACTTATCTGATGTGGAAATCTATTACTTTGCGAATATAACATTTTGATATAGTCTTCAATGGAACTACCATGTTATTCTTCTCATTAACTGAAGAAAATGAATTACCTTACATGTGTGTTTATTACTTATGAGTTTTAGGTTAATTATATAATGACCTTTTTCTTAGTAAGATTGTGTGTGTGTCAATACAATATTTGTTTCTTGGTTCATCATATATTTGTGTATTGACAAAATGGTTATAACTCATTTAATAGCCGCAATACTGACATTGTTCCCTGCTCACTGTCCAGCCACTAACTAATCCAATGTTAAGCCAGAAGCTTGATTTATTTGAATCTCCGCAGTAGATAAGGGTTTCTACAACTTTGATTTTCTCCCCCCCCCCAAGTCACTATTGCCAACCTGTCTGTCTGCAGGTGTCTCTGTTCTTATTTATTTATGGGTTGATTCTCTAAATATGTGTACAATGAGTATTTACAATATATTTGTTAGGTTGGTTCCAATGATACAATGGTATATGTGCAGGGCTGCTTGTCAATGGGGCAGACTCTCTCCGAGCCTGTCACAGCCAAAGAGACCTCCAGCTGCGGCAATGAGTACTTCAGGGTTGGAGCCTCCTGCATGCAGGGCTGGAGGATAAGTATCCTTTGTGTCTGTCACTGAACCTCTCCATAGTGTTTTATTTGTCAACGCAGATGGTAAATATTGCAAGACTGTGTGTATTCACCCTCTTAAAGTAAATCCCTTTGTGAAGAATGGTTCGTTGCTATCTGGGTAGAAAGAGTTCAATTCCACACTTTTTTGTATCATTAATTTCCTTTCTTTTTTTTTTTTCTCATAATGCCACTTTATAAAAATTCTGTGTCCAAATCAAATAACAGGGCTTTGCGAGCCATTGTTTCCAGGTGTAAGTTTGTCCTTTCAGTGCTAATATGGGGTCATTTTTTGTGGACATGGCCTATATTTACAAGGCCTCCCCCCAGTGTTATTTGACAGTTAAGGGTTTTCTGAAAAGTGTAGCCCAATATTCCATGGAGTTCCTAGTGTTTAATTGCTGTTTCTCTATTGCTTCAGTTTCAGTATGGATCTCACAGAGGTGGGACCGCCCTAGCTTTCTATAAAAAGAAAAGTCATTTCTCCTGTCAAAATAAGCCACCATCTATTGACAATGTTCACAATCACTACACCACATGGGAAAATAAGGTGGTTGCCCTTTGTATGAGACCAGAGTTTTTTTTCAAAAATATTTTCCTAGTCAAATTTAACCTTCTTACTGTTAGAAAGAAATCCTTCCATTGAGTACAAAAATAAATTACCAGAATGTGATGTTCATAATTTCATGAAATACTGCTAGGTAAGGGAGGGCCTCTCAGATAAAATGTTGCCAAGGCCAGTAGCCCAATAGTCACAGTTTTGGACGTTCCTTGGTAAACAAGGAATACTTTGGAAAATAAAGATGTAGTTGCTATTTATTCCAATAAATGGCCACCATCTTGTACCCTCATGTGTTTATTATATAATTAGGAAGATGAAACTTGGCAAACATGGTCAAAATGCATATTCTAGATTACATAAAGGTCTCTTGTTACCACCACTCTTGGTGCATCTTTGTTCCTTCTACCAAGAAACATATTGATACCACTACAACTTCTATTTAGCATTAGGGTATCATTAGGCATATCTTTTTTTTTTACCTCAAATTTTTCCATTTTGAATATAGGGAAGGGCTCGGTTATTTAAACAAGAGATAAAACTTAGATAACATTTTATTGAAGGGCAATAATGTGTGTGGTTTTTTCTCTCTCTCTCCTTGGTGAATCACCACTCTCCTTAACTTGAATAATCCTATCTCCTCTTCTTATCTTATTAGGACAGAACAACTCTTGGGTGTAAAAAAAAAAACAACCTGTTTAGATAATCTTTTGTAAGCCTGGTTGTCTGTCTGATGCAATGTTGCAACTTAGTTTCTATTTCAACAAGCTGATGTTATGTATATTGTTCAGTAGTTTTGAATATTATATAAATTGTAAGACACATTTGAAAATTTCCCCCAATACAACTTTAAAAAAAAGTTTGTTAATTACAGTAGAACAACCTCTCAATAAAAGACATCATCTAGTGACAGAACCTGAATCCTTTATAAAGAGAGATGTCCTCTTACCAGAGAGTAGTTAATTGGTAAAAGTGGAAATTTTTATGGAGAAAAATGTCCTCTCTGTTAAGTGGTCATCTAGTGAGAGTGTTCTTTCATGGAGTTCTATGAATATAGATTTATATATGTGAAAAAAAATGGTCAGGTGTTGGTATTTTTTTTTTTTACTTATCCTTTTAGTCTAAATTAGACAAGATCTTGGAGGTCGTGCTCGTAAAGAAGCTCAAGAACTCTTCGTGTTGGTATTAAAATCAAAAAAGGCATATCCTTACCATGCTCACATGAGCTTTTTTAGATGGCAGAGTGTCATCTTTTCCACTAGATGGCGCTCTTCCATCTAAAAAGCTAATGTGAGAGTGGTCAGATTTATATAAATAAACTTTTTTTTTAAAGGTTGTATATAATCTTTTAGAATGTAATATATATAATTGTCAAATATGATTCAAAGATGGAAAATTAAAATGAATATATTTGGGTGTTTGTGTGTGTGTGTGTGTGTGTGTGTGTGGAGGCCAAGAAGAGTCCTCACTATAACCATTTTATCATAAAGATAGAGGCTGCCTGGCCGGAATTCATAGTTCTTCAAATTAAAGATACTTCTGCCAGTAATTTGAATAACCATTTTAGGATTGAACAACTTTAGTCAAAATGTACTGCACTCTTTTAAAAGAGGTCTTGGAAAGGAAGATGGAGATTAAAAGATCGTCACAATGTCTTTTGACAGGTATGAAGGGAAGTGCTATAAAATTGAAAGAAAGAAAGATTGAAGAAAGACTAGATTGACAGCTGGAGATAGAAAATATCCAAAGCTGATTGATTCAGACATGTAGCCATTGTGCATTGTGGGGCTTTCTATGTATTGTTCCAATTTACATATGTACTGCTGAACAAGGTGCTGAGCTTGATGAGATTATGATGATACACACCAGGCAGTGTTCCATGATAGTTGTCCTCAGCATGGAAGATACAATGGATCATGATTTATTTCTTTATTTCACATGTGCTGTCATGATGCACCTTGACTCCTCCCTCCAGACATGGAAGATGCCCACACCCACCTCCTCTCACTCACAGAGGACAAGGATGCGGCCTTCTTTGCCGTCTATGATGGCCACGGGGGAGACAAGGTGGCGCAGTACGCCGGGAACCACGTGCACAAGAAGATTGTCACCCACCCTTCGTACAGTAAGTACTTGCTGGAGAGTGTAGAAACAATAGTCTTTGTGGCTATGGGATGGTCTAGTTTTGAAGTATACTCCGAATATGCCCCAAAGTAGGGAGAAATAGATATAAATGATTTTTTTGAAAAGTGTCCAACTTCTTTAATTCAACACTCCAAGGAATCAGAATTTTCTGTTGAATTAAAGTAAATAGGCTGGTTGGGATTGAAAAACTGTTGAATTAAAGAGGTTATACACTTCATCTTTTGGAATGGTCGAGAGAGTTTTACTTTGAAAATGTAGTTGGTTTGAGAAATATATTATTAGCTAGAATTGATAGTTTTGAATATTTCTTCCATTGAATACTTTCTAACTTGGTATGTTATGGACTGTATGTAACTTGGTATGTTATAGACTATATGTAACTTGGTATGTATGGACTGTATGTAACTTGGTATGTTATGGACTGTATGTAACTTGGTATGTTATGGACTATGTAACTTGGTATGTTATGGACTGTATGTAACTTGGTATGTTATGGACTGTATGTAACTTGGTATGTAATGGACTGTATGTAACTTGGTATGTATGGAGAGATAATGACCACTTCCTAGATTCAAACCTAAGTTTACATGAATCAAACAACAATTACCTCACTGATATGTTTGGGTGTAATAGCTCAGTCTCTCTATACTTGCACAGTAACTCAATATCCTTCCCAAGATCCACAGCAACTTGATTTCAAATCATTTCATCTGATTAAGGAATATTAGCTTTTGAGAAGTGTCGTTTCAGAAGTTTATCCATCAAGTTTTTTTCTTCTCAACTTTTTTATTAACATTGAATTTAGTTGACAGCTTCCTCAAAAGGTAAAGTTATTAGGAAACTTGTCAGTGAGAGCCTACTGGTTTCTTTTCCTTGTAGAGCCATCACTGCCTGGAGCGATGGTACTTTGACCTTTAAGGAAATGGATCCACTCAGATTCCCTTCTCCCCACCTTTTTTAAGTCAATGCTTTAGGATGACACTTGCCTCAAGTTATATAAACATTCAGCTTATTGAAAATGGGCCAATACATTTTTAATACATTGAATGGTGGTGGTGTCTTGTCCAAGGAATAAAAGGAAAAATACATTGAATATTAAATCCAATATATTTGATGTTTAGAATAAACAATATTGAGGCCCAAGATAAACCATTATTTGTTTAATTATATATTGAGTATCTTATTAAAATTGACTAATTATGCTGAAAATGTGTTGCCAAAAATCTTGTGTGTAAAACGTGTGCATCAGTGAAAAAAAGACGCATGGATAGCTTAAACAAAAACTCATTTGCACAGGTCAGATTTATCCTTTAAATAATAAAATTCCCAAAAAATTTTTACTTTTTTTTTTAATAGCATTTCGACATAATTCCCAACAACTTTTTACATTTTTTATGGCATTTATACAACATGCCATCTAAATAATTGTGTGATGTGGTTATTTCATTTATTTTTTTTTCTCCAAAATTTTGATACACTGTTATCTTTAATGGGGGAGTTTGTTTAGAAATAGCAGCAAGTCATTGGCTGCAGGTGAGCCATGGATATCTTACAAGGTCTTAAGGAGAAAAATATACACACCATCCAATAAACTCGTGGACAAAACTTGAAAAAGTGGAAAGTCTTTGATGCCACTGGTCATCTATTTTTTGAAGAAGACAGAGGCAATTTTGTTCTCACCTGGATATCTCATGTGTCTTCAATAAAGATCACTGTGTATCAAATATCTTTCAGAGTTATTGTCTGAATCCCAATATACATGCTAAAAGGTACAACTTCCTTAAGTTTTGTTAATGAGTTTATTATTAAATCCTTTGAAGTGCCATAGATGTTGGGACTGCTATAATGTACCTAATCATTACGTTTAGCTGTCTAGGATATAGTAAGGAATCCTTAAACAACATCTAAGGGGATGGGTCCTTCAGATACAGGAAGGGTAGTTGTAACAACAAGTGTTGTGTGCAGAGAAGGGAGATGTGGTGGAGGCAATCAAAAAGGGATTCCTAGAAGTGGACTCAGACATGTTGAAAGGTGAGTCTTATAATTAATCACAATATTGTTACTGAGATAAATGAAGCAAGGGAAAATTTTGAAAATAATTAATTTATTATAAGGGAGTATATTTACCTTTAAGATCTCCCAATACAATTATATACAAAGATATCTACATGGAGAGAGAGAGTTAATTTATATATACAGTTAAACCTGTCTATAGCACGCCCCCTCTTGGGACTCACCAAAATAGGGTGCTATAGACAGGTCACTTTTAATGTAAAATGTTTACATTTTAATGTTTAAAATCGGGCGCTATAGACAGGTTTAACTGTATATATAAATGACTCATCACAAGATAATAATAAAAATAAGTGTGTTTGGTCACCAAGGCATCTCATTTCTTATCTGTCGATAACATTCCCAGATCACACCTGTAGTCGCCCTCTAGCGGACTCCAGTGATGATTGCTGGCTTGTGGAGCTACTTGACTATATTTTAACTCCCATGTGTTTGATCTCTAACTTTTCTTCTATCTTGCCCCCACAGATATTTAGCTTCCTACACACCAACTACTTTCTCCTTATTAGCAATATCTAATTGCAATTATTTTTGGTCATTTATGTCACTCCTAATTATAGTACCAAAAATGATCTCTCTCTCAGCACTGTGTGATTGAAATTATTGGCTCATCATTGGTTTTGACAACTCATTTGACTTCTCATTGTTTTACTTATATACCAGGCAATTACTAGAGAAGGCAGCTTAGGGGATAGTAGTAGGGAACTTATGGACTTTTAGGTCTGCAGAGATGCTACATTTAATTACAAGATGGTATTTCTGTACGTCCCTAGTTCCCAGATAAGAATGTTTAACACAAAGGATATATTTTTGCTGGTGAACACACACATTATACCAGAGCAATGTTAGGAGGTTTGATAGCAACAATGCTAACAGAGATTGCCTATTGTGGTTGTGTTTGTTACTTTTAGGCCACATTGTCTTTCTTCACCTTTTTCTTAATACTTGTGACATTGCCAACACTTCTTCATTTGCCTGATGGGTAGTATCTCCATACAAATGTTGTCTTGAATGAAAGTAAGATGATAACTAGCTCTTCAAGATCTAATGAGAGGAAAATCTTATTGCTGGGAGAAAGGGATTATTCCCACTACCAGGGCTCGGTGGAAGGATGGTCTCTCAACCGTTGGTTTTCAACCGCTACGACCCGGGTTCGATTCCCGCATTAGGCACTTTTTTTCTGATAAAAAAAAAATTCTCCAATGGCCCCCGATTTGCCAGCGAGTGCAAGAACCAAACGGGGCTCTGGCACATTTGTAAGTGCAAAGTCTAACTGCTTTTCATATGTGTAGACATGTGGTGCACTTACAGTAAAAGCAGTCACCTACTTCTATATGGACAAGACACCACCAGATTGTATAATTAATTAGCTGAGTGTGTTAACTTTCTTGTACATTTTACATATTCTACCTAGAGGGGGACAGTTTTCATCTCCAAAATTACTATTTTTACTATTTGCCTATTCTTTGGTAAGAGGAGACCTCTCATAATGGCCATTTTGGCTCTGTAACTAGGTGGTGTTCTACTCTATTTCTCCTTTGTTGTTTCTAATTCAAGAAAAAGTGCCCAATGTGGGATTCAATCGCGGATCGTGGTTATCAGAAATTGATGGTTCACACTACTCATCTCACCGACCACCTTGGAATTTATACAGTGACACAGAGAACACCACTTTGTTATAGCACTATTTCATTTGGGGCTGGACTAGTAGTGCAAGAATAGAATTGACTATGGGAGCAATTTTATCATATATTCAGTAGAACTACCTCTCTGTAAAGGACATCACCTAGTTGTAGAGCAAACATGTCCTTCAGAGAGAAGTGTCCTTTTACCAGCGAGTTGCTAATTAGTAGAAAATGGTAATTTTGGAGATTAAAACTGTCCTTTGTAGAGAAGTGCCCTCTACCAGGAATGTCCTCTACTGTATTAGTAGAGGAAAAAGGGAAGAATGGAGCCTGGGTTTGCAGGTCTTAGATTTGAGGAGAGAGAACTGTGCGGTGTAAAGATAAAGACAGTTGTGTTGACTCGAGATAACCTGGTTCTATTCCCATCTGACCTTGATACTGCCGCTGCTGCTGCTGTCTTGAGGCCAACTGTCTTTGGGGGGTGTGTCCTTGTGTTATAGGGATTGTGCCAACAGCAGTGTGGCTTTCTCTGATGTCATAGATATTGGGGTGTTTGTTCCACATATGTTATCTACAATAATTGACAAACTTGGACACATAGCTATAGATAACACTGTATAGAGGTAACAAGAACACACATACAAATAGATAGGCTGTTAGTGACATTACGATAACTATATATATTTTTCATTATCCGTAGTACACATGATGCAAGTCATAATAACCATGGTAGGTTGAAGTTGACCTCTGTTTTTACTCCACATGTGCACCACATAACTACACATGTGCAAAACAGTTTGACTTTTGCAAAAATCAGCGACCATTTGAAACTTTTTTTTTTTTTTAAAGTGTCCAATGCAAGATTCAATCTCTCAGATCATGTCTGTTGAAACCCAATGGTTTAGAGCACATGTCCACCCAGGTAACAATGTTATTAAAAGCAGTTCATCTATTTGAATGTGGTCTTGTTACCATAAGTTTCTAATCTACAATTTAAATGATACAATACATGATTTACTATTTGTGAGGAAAATATTTCTCTACAAATTTGTACATTTTACTTCCACAAGTTATCCAAGGAGGAGGAAGACACTCAATGGTGGCCATTTTTCTGTTCAGACTTTTGTGTGTGTGATGTCTCTGGAAACATTTGTGACTCATTCATTGATTTTGGAGTCTTTCGATGAGTGTACAGCCATTATTTAGTGCCATGGCACAAACCTTGTTCTCTTCTCTATTTCATTCCTTTTTTATTTTCTCTCTAGATAATTTATTCTATCTTCTCTATTTCTCAAATATATTTTTTATACCTATACAGTCTGACTTTAATTCAACACCCCAAGTGAAAAAAATGGTTGTATTGAAAAAAACACATCTTGGATTATAGATTATAAACATCAGGTAATAAGACCATTACCTTATTAAGGTTAGAGTTGTTACTGAATGTCACACGCTATTTGTATTTGGTCTTATTACCTTGTGTTTATTGTATTGAAGTGTTGTATTGAAGAGATTAACCTAAATTATAATTAAATTAAACAAATTATAATTCTCCCTCATGAATCTCTTTTTCAGCAGCCTTAACAAGGGAGAGATTCTTTTTAATTCAACTGATCATGAGTCACAACACTTAATATAACTCAACCATTTTTTTTTTAACATTGAAGACAGTCGATTCCCAGAGTGCATGGTTCACTGGGCCGTACGAAATTAGAGTTGTTTATAAAAATTGTTTAAATAAACTCAAAAATTGTTTAAAAAAATATAATTTTCATTTTAATATAATCTATAGAGAGAGTTTGAAATAATAAATAAAAATTTTAAAATTATATAAATATAGTTGGTTATTATTTTTCTAAAATGTTGCTCAATTTTTTTATTGAAAATATACAAATTCACTCCATACTCTATAGACAGTGAGTAGAAAATAAAAGGTAAATATTATCAA
Source organism: Cordylochernes scorpioides (assembly GCA_030710605.1). NCBI lineage: Eukaryota > Metazoa > Arthropoda > Arachnida > Pseudoscorpiones > Chernetidae > Cordylochernes > Cordylochernes scorpioides. Next base: position 32,565,052 of record CP092864.1, read on the forward strand.
ATAAGCTATTTACACATCTTTATAATATATTTTAAAGATAAAAAGATTACTGCCATTAGCCTATCTTTGTATGATGAACTATGAAGCTTCATATGGGGAGCTGGAATGGCACGTGACATTTTACAGTTACATTAGGTCAGCTGACATCCCCCCAACCCACTGATAGTTAGGTAAGAAGGTATGGATCCTGGTAGACATGAATTCAAGTCCTTTGGGCTTTACACCCGGTAGATTGTGAATTTGTCTCCTTCGGGTCCAAAATATTGAACCCCCCTAGCCAAATTCCATTATTAATACAGTAGAACTTGGATTATTTGAACTTCTTTAATTTGAATATTTATCTTGGTCCCTAGGATTTCCTATAAATTGAATTTCTGTTTTTAATTTGAATTTTGGATAATTACAATTTTTTTTTATTTTGGTTCCTTGGGCTTTTAATTATCCAAGTTCGACTGTTTAACTATTTATTCAACACCTACTATAATTAAAGGTGTAGGAAACACTTTTCCCATGGGGTGTTGAATTAACTTGACTGTATATATGTGTGTTGAATATCTAGGTTGATGTTTTATTGTTTCTTAAACTTTGAACACACTGCTGAACAGTGCGCTGTTTGTTCACTGTTGCAGCCATAACATTTATGATTATCATCAGCTGGCTTCTGCGGCCTCTTTTTGTAATTACTAGATTATCATACGAGGTTTGTTATATACTCAGAAACAAAACTTAAACGAGCAGTACTTTTTAGCATGTATATCGGGATTCAGACAATAACTATGAAAGATATTTGATACACAGTGACCTTTATTGAAGACACACAAGATAACCAAATGTAAACATGAATTGGCTTTGTCTCCTTAAAAAAAATAGACCGGCAACATAAAAGACTTTCCGCTTCCTTAAGTTTTTTTTTCTACGAGTGTAGTTTGTGTATGATCACATTGTATGTGGGGATAAAAAGTTCCAAGTGAAGGTGTGATGTCCAGATGAGAACATGCGGGATGAGCTGGCTGGAACTACGGCTGTGATTGTCATGGTGAAGGAGAACAAAATATTCTGCGTAGGTTTTACTCTCCTTCCTCTCTCCCTGTTGTTGCTAGACTTGGTGGTGTGTCAGGGGAACGTGGGGGACTCCAGGGCGATAGCCTCAGTCAATGGCCATGTCCAGCAGCTGTCCTTTGACCACAAGCCCAGCAATGAGGGGGAGACCAAGAGGATTATAGCAGCCGGAGGCTGGGTGGAATTCAACAGAGTCAACGGTGAGTCTTGCTGTGCATGTACCATGTGTGTGTGTTTTATTTTATCTTTGTTTTTTCCTCAGACTTATCATACAAATCTGTGTATGATAACTATAATTGTCTTTTATTAAGTTTTCTCCTATTTTCTAAAAACAACAATCAAGAGTTTGCAAAAAAATGTATAATTGTTGATAAAGCCAATGATCTTTACGGACTAGTAAATGCAAAAACCATCCATTTTTAAAGGTAACTTTTTGTTAAGTCATTTTGGTATATTATATGCTGTTTTATAAGACTAAATACATATCCTTCCTTCCAAATGTTCCAAAATATCTTTACTAGGTACCGCTCAAAAAGAGAAACCTCACTTATGATATTTGCAACAATGAATAATTATGTAAAGGTTATTCACATATTAAAACAAAAGAGTCCAACGCAGGATTCAATCCCAGTTCATGGCTGTCGGGAATCGAGGGTTTCAACCACTCATCCACCGATCTCACAAATATACATCTAGTGTGAAAAACAAAGGGTGGCTCCAATAACAAGGGTGTTGTGCAGGGAACCTGGCCCTCTCCAGAGCACTGGGGGACTTTGTCTTCAAGAAGAATGACAAGAAGACTGCAGAGGAACAGATAGTCACAGGTGAGTGGTGGTGTCATCCTACCTGCCAGTAGACTGACTGACTGATGTGAATGTGCAGCCTACCCCGATGTGGTAGTCAAGGACCTTACCCCGGAGCATGAGTTCATAGTTCTGGCCTGCGACGGCATTTGGGACGTCATGACCAATGAGGAGGTGGTGGAGTTCATCCGAACCCGCATCGCAGCCGGCATGGATCCTGAACAGGTGACTGCTTCTCTAGTTGGAAAATGTTATTGGCTATTTTGTCCTGGAGATGTGATTAGGTACAATTATAGATTAAAAACACAAGGTATAAATAAGACTAAATCCAAATAAAATAGTGTGTAACGTTTCAGTATTAGTGTTTTTACCAGTATCAGACAACCAACAACAATTTATTTCTCCTGCGTTCACCATTCGCTTTATGTGGACTCTACACACCATCATGCCTTACTCAAACTACAAAGGCTTATTGTAGAAGGTTATTTATGTTACTTCACTTGAGAAAAAAAATCTTTCCAGGGAATAGTTCCTTGCAAAAATATATAATTTAATTAATTTGAGCTTTCAGGCCTTCTACAGGATTAAAGTTAATTATAGAGTAGCATTATCTCACTCCTGTAGAGAGAGGCTCCAAGGGGCCGGAAAGCTCGAGTTAATTAAATTATATATTTTTGCAAGAAACTTTCCCCTGGATAGATTTTTTTTTTCTCTGAGAGAGAGATATATTATACAAGTGAATTTTGGAATTAACTGACTTTAATTCAACCAAAAGTTTTTCTTTGTTACGACTTTTACTTCTAAACTTGATCATCTTCTCGGCTCAAAGAACAGTGGGCTGCTCGATGAACCAGTCCAAAGACCTCACTAAACCATTCAATCGGTAGTAGCGATGGGCGGTGTGCACAAAGGGCAGGGACGTAATAAACGTGAGCTGATGACTCGCGCTTACTGGGAATTCCTCGTTCAAGGGCAATAATTACAATCCCCTATCCCCATCACGAAGGAGGTTCAGAGGGTTACCTGGTCCTTTCGGACAAGGGTAGACACAGGCTGATTCCTTCAATGTAGTGCGCGTGTGGCCCCGAACATCTAAGGGCATCACAGACCTGTATTTGCTCTGTTTCATGCGGCCAAAGCCGCCTGTCCCTCTTAAGAAAACCCGCTCATGGTACAAAGGACCTATCTTGGGGGTGTTGAATTAAAGAAGTTGTGTGTGGTAGTTAATGGTGGCTGAAGTGCTGTGGTGGTGTGACAGATCTGCGAGGAGCTGATGACGAGGTGCCTGGCACCTGACTGCCAGATGGGAGGTCTGGGCTGTGACAACATGACGGTGGTCCTGGTGTGCGTGCTCCAAAAGGGCACCTACGAGGAGCTCTCGGCTCGCTGCGCACTGCCCCCCTGCCCTGCCCCCGCAGACTCTGACAATGACACCACAGAAGAAGATGACATCTCAGACGTCAGTGCCTCCCCGCCCCCCTCCAACCACCTGCCCCCCACCATGAGGGACAACCCCCCAATGTCTGTCTGATGCCAGCCTATTTATTCCCTCCCATCAACTAGCTCACTTCCTTCCCTCTCTCCTCCTCCTCCGCCATTCTTGTTTTGCAAGCTGAAAGTACAAATTTCCTGAAGTTCGAATTTTGCTAGTTGTCATACGTCACTCTTTGTTTGTTACATTTCATTGATTTTTTTTCCCCCTCTTCTTATTCCTTTTCTCTCCTCTTTATATATAATTTTTTTTTTTGAAAAAAAAAAAAAAAAGAATAAAATTTTGTTTTTGTTTTTATTTCTTTATAAACTAGCAACTTTAATTTTTTTTCCCCCTCCTGTTAAAGAAAAAAAAAAGAGCTCTACCTAAGTTTGTTACCCAAACTCCATACTTTACGTTTCCGCTTACAACAAACTCTGCCTGCCCGCCCTCAACACCCAACTTTCCCCACCCATCCAACCAACAACACTTAAAAATGTACATTGTTGAAAAAAACCAAATGTTTTTATTAAAGTAGACGTTTCGAGATAGTTTTTAATTTCCTTGCTTGTGTTGATTTTCAAAAAAAAATCTATTAAATCATGCTTTTAAAAAAAAATTACTTTTATATATAAAAAAAAAACTTGTGTTTCAGATATTTTTTTTCCCCCTCTCCGAAGGTTGTTAAATAAAAGTACATGTGGGCATTGATATCTCCCTTTTAAACTATTTTGAGATATGTTGAAACAAAATTTTTCCTTTGAAAACTACTTCTTGTAGTGCCACAATTGAATCTCATGTTGGGTACTTTTTACCTGAAGAAAAAATTTGTTTCAATGGCTCTGACAATTCTTGCAAGAGACTCCTCCCAGTGAGTGCTAGTAGCCAAACAAGGACACTGTTGTTGTTTCTTATCCCCTAGTGTAAATATATTACAAGAATTCCATGAGTTCATTATCTGATGGAATGGGGTATAGGGGTGCAGCTTTCGTTGATCATGGCACCACGATCCAGGCACACTTTGGTGAAAGTCTGACTTTGCCTGTAATTCCTAATTACATATAGGCCACAATAGGCCATTCCTAACATGGAAGCCTTTGCTGCCAACTCTAACATGAGTACAGACACAGCTCCTCTGTATCTCTGGAGTGGGACCATTGCTGAGGTCCATCAACCGGGTCAGTTGAACTAAGATTTTTAAATACAAGGACACTTGTAAGTGCAAAAGTCTAACTGCCCTCTATATGTGGTTCACTTGAACTAAAAACAGTTGCTAAAATACCCACCATGATTATCATTTGTTAAGAAAATGTCTTTGATCAATATCTGGAATAAAAATAAATCTTGTGTTTATTTTGAAATTGCCCTAATTGATAGTATAGGACGTCAGAAATATTCAGTTACTAATGTATGTATGAAATTGGAATTCCAGTGTGAATCGCCTGGCATAGGAATCAGGAAACTAACAAAGACAGTTATTGCTGTCTGTCAATACATGTAACAGAGAATACACACTCCCTGTAAAGGACAATGCCTAGTTGCAGAGCCAAAGTGTCCTTTAAAGAGTGTTGTCTTCTTAATGGAGAGCATTTAATTGTTAAAAATGGTAAATTTGGCCACGAAAACTGCCCTTTGTATAAAGATGTCTATGCTATATGCTTATGTAGTTTCTACTGTACCTAACCTAAAAACAGTAGCATCACTTGGTTGCAGTTTGGATTACAGTAGAACCTCCCTGTAAAGGACGCCTAATTGCAGAGCCAAAGTGTCCTTTAGGGAGAGCTGTCTTCTTACCAGAGAGTTGCTAAATAGTAAAAATGGTAATTTTGCAAATGAAAACTGTCCTTTGAAGAGAGGTGTCCTCTTACCAGACGGTTGCTAAATAGTAAAAATGATAATTTTGCAAATGTAAACTTTTGTAGAGAGGTGTCCGCTAAAGTGAGGTTCTACTCTATATATTGGGTTTAATTTATGGCACCACACTCATCTTAGGAATATTATGTGTAACACTTGAGCTCATGCAATGACCCACCTACCATTGGCTGCAAAATTTTTCATTTCTTCTATATCAGTGTATTTATGTGAGCTTAAAGGCTCTGTACAAATGGTGTCTGAAGGTAAATTTACTTTCCTTTTGACACTTTTAATTAGCATTAGGACTCCATATATGGACATCATAGAACTGAACTATAGCATTTGCTTGTTCAACCAATAGGCCAAGAACAAATTCTAAGTCTTTATCTCAACCTAAATAATATATAGCGGTGATTTTGACAATTTAAAGAATAATTAAACCTAAAATATGTCAATGTGTAATATAGTACTATTCACGCTCTGCTAAAATTTTCCTTATTACAGAATATTTATTACTAGCAAATGTACCCAGCAATGCCTGTTTTTTTTTCCCAAGTAAAAATTTGCCTAATGAACATTTGTTAATTTGTTAAAGCAATATTTTCTAGGTAAGCATCCACTTCCTACTGAATCTATTCTTGTTAAGATAAATATTGGTGTTTGTTACTCTTCTCTACCAAAACTACTGAAAAAACATTGGAAAGTTTAGCATGTAGGTAGCTGAATATATATATAAATTAATATATAACTTATTCAAAGACTAATATTAGGCAAATGACAAACCATTTTGCATATTGTGGTTAGATATTTGTCAGGTGAATTTTGCCCAAACAAAAGTTATCATATCTCCCTCTAATTGGTAGTCAGAAGATTCCAATTAATATACCATTACAGTAGAATCTCCATGAGAGGACACCTCTCTACAAATGACAGTTTTCATTTGCAAAATTACCGTTTTTACTATTTAGCAACTCTCTGGTAAGAGGACATCTCTCCCTATAGGACACTTTGGATATGCAACTAGGTGTCCTTTACTGTATTATTATCACATCATTTTGTGTTTCATTTTCAAATATTATTTCTCTTTTTATGATAGATACCATCATAATAAATAATATTTGTTAAAACATTATTCGTCAATTGCATCTAATGCTATTTAATTCAAAACAGCATTTTATTTTATACATTCTCCCAGGTAAAACCTGGGCATTGCCCTCTTCATTTGGCTTATTATACATATTTTATTCAAAACACAAGGTAATAAGACCAAATAAATAAATAGTTTGTGACATTTTGGTAACAGTGTTGTTACTATCTTCAGACAAAAGTAGTGAATGATCGGACGAGAACCGGTGTTTTCAATGTGGTATGGCCGTAGGCCACATTCAGTACTTTTGTCTGAAGATGGTAACAACGCTGTTACCGAAACGTCACACACTATTTATTTATTTGGATTTGGTCTTATTACCTTGTGTTTATAATATACTAGAAGAGTGACCCAGCTTTGCCCGAGAATTCCCCCGAGTGAAATTTCCTTCATACTGAAAGTACATCAATAATAAATAGTAGAAGTGCCATAGAATAGCAATACAGAAGAAACACATAAAACCACAGGCAAAAAGTGTGTGGTGGCAAAAATTGTATTATATTAGTGTTTATGTATTTAATTTAATTATTTTTTTGCAATCCATTTAGTTGTTTCAAAATCAATATAGTTTAAATAGATGGCAGCTTCTTCACCCAACCCCCATTAACCCTTGGAATTGCCTGAGTTGAGTGAGTGACTGCGAAGAATCTTGACTGTGATGCCCATCTTCTCAGTAAGAATAAGAAAAAATAGGTTTATAAAAAAATTAATCCAAATACTGGCATGTAAATATTTTTCTGTAAAAAAATATAAGAGCACATGGAAATATTAGGCAAACATATGTGTTTGCTAATGATTGCGACTGCATTTTAAACGATTTTTTAAAAGAAATTAAAAAAAATAAAGGCCAGAACAAAAATTAATTAAAAATATGAAATCCATTATTTACATACAGTAACGCTAATTTTGTAAAGTTTTTTTAGAAATTGCATTGTGTGCACTTACCATAACTTAGTTAGTAATATAAATTTCTCTCTCAATACTCTATACTTTTGTGCAAAAAAGTAACACTCGTATATAAATATATTTCAAAAAAGTACGCAAACAATTTGAAAAAAAAAATGCAGAACGCTCATTGGTCGCTTAATTGGCCTGGTGTTGTTACTTCGCCTCGTATTTACTCCGCGTAAAAAAAAGTTCTTCGAATGAAAAAAATAAATAGCCGAAAATTTTCCTCAGGTTTATGAAAAGCGACATGCGAAATTTGGTACCAATTGGTTCATTAGTTTTTGAGTTTATCGCGAAACAGACAACACACATTGACTTTTTTTTATATATAAGATATAAAAAATAAATAAAGGCCAGAACAAAAATTAATAAAAAATACGAAAGCCATTGTTTACATACAGTAACGCTAATTTTGTAAAGTTTTTTTTAAAATTGCATTGTGTGCACTTACCGTAACTTAGTAATATAAATTTCTCTCTCAATACTTTTGTAAAAAAAAGTGACACTCGTATAAAAAGATATTTAAAAAAAAGTACGCAAGCAACTTGAAAAGAAATGCAGAACGCTCATTGGTCGCTTAATTGGCCTCGTGTTGTTACGAGGGCCATCCAATAAATAAGTTTCCCTATTTTTTTTCTGCAAACGAAACGTAAAAATTAGTTAGTATGGAATAAATGGTCACTAGGATGCGTTGGAAGCTGGTGACCTTCAAAATCACACTACTCGTACGCGCAAGTCCGTAGCGCTTCAGTTTCCATGGAGCTACCACTGGTGAACGTGTCCCACTTGCGAACTCCGTTCTATAATTCGTTTTTTTCACGGCGAAAAATGAAACTGCGGTAAATATTCATCGCAATTTAGTGTCAATGTATGGTGAAGGATGTATGAGCATCCAAATGGTTCGCCGATGGCGTTCATGGTTCTTAGAAGGACGGCAAAACGTGCATGATGACGAGCGAAGCTGCAGGCCCGTTACTGCTACGGACAATGCAGCCGTTGCTGCTGTTCGGAATGTGGTGGAGGCAGATCGCCGCGTCACCATTGACGAAATAATGATTCGACTGCCTCCTGGAATCGAAATTGGACGCTCTTCGATTGGAACAATCATGTCAGATGTTTTAAATTTTCGCAAAGTCTGCTCAAGATGGGTCCCACGTTTGCTCTTGGAAAATCACAAGCAACAACGGATGGAGGCAGCCCGAGCTTTCCTGGAAATGCATCAAAGAGATGGAGATCAACTGTTTTCCCGTATTGTCACTGGAGATGAAAGCTGGGTGCATCATTCAACTCCAGAAACAAAACGACAAAGCATGGTGTGGAAGAAGCCTGAGGAAAGTGCACCAAAAAAGGCGAAGGTCACAATCTCTGCAGGCAAAGTTATGGCTATGGAAAACTTCAAATGGGACATTTTCACACATCCACCTTATTCTCCGGAACTTGCCCCAAGCGACTTCCATCTTTTTCCAGCACTCAAGTGGCACCTTGGAGGCAAACACTTTGCGAATGATGACGAAGTGCAGGCGGAGGAGAACCACTGGCTACGAAGACAGGACACGGCTTGGTACAACAGTGGTATCAAAAAATTGCTACAATGGTACCAAAAATGTTTGGACAGAAATGGTGATTATTTAGAGAAGTAGTCTATGAGTTGTATAATGAAAATGAAATAACTGCATAATTGTAAATAATGTGGTTTATTTGTTAAAAAATAGGGAAACTTATTTATTGGAAGGCCCTCGTACTTCGCCTCGTATTTACTCTGCGTAAAAAAAAGTTCTTCAAATGAAAAAAAGAAATAGGCTAAAATACTAATCAAAATGTAGCCGAAAATTTTCCTCAGGTTTATAAAAAGCGACATGCAAAATTTGGTACCAATTGGTTCAGTAGTTTTGAGTTTATCGCGAAACAGACAGACATTGACTTTTATATATATAGAGATAATACAAATTGTCTTATCATATTTTATTCAAATTTGGTCATGGTTATTTAAAATGATATATTAAAAAAATAGTCTATATTTAAATATTTTCAAATTCTTGGGTCAAATTTCTTTCCTATCTAATCATTTTTCTATCACAAAATATGTAAATTAGTTATTGGTTTAATTTGAATAATTTAAATTGAATCTTCATCTATACATATCTACACTTGTAAAATTTATAATTTTAGTTATTAGTTTTAATGGAAAAGTGTTAGAGTAGTCGTTGAACTTTTATTTTATATACATATGACCCTACTTCACCCGTGTTTTGCATGAGTGAATGTTTCGCTGAAAAATGGTCTGGCTTCGCCTGTGAAGCTTCTGTTCGAGTGAATGTTCTGGGATAATTTTTTTTCTGCCCACATCAAACATGACTGGCAATATTATCATTATTATTTTCTGGGTAAAAAACAAAAATGAATCGGATCAGTACTGGGTTAATTTGAATTTTACTTGGATGAAATATGTAAGAAAAACTCCGTCCAGACTTTATATCCTATTAAAATTTCAGACAGATTGGCCAAATATTGCAGAAATGTATAAAGAATAAATATATTGGCTTATATATAGAGAGAGTAGAACCTCCCTGTAAAGGACACCTAATTGCAGAGACAAAGTGTCCTTTGGGGAGAGGTGTCTTCTTACCAGAGAGTTGCTAAATTGTTATAAATGGTAATTCTGCAAATGAAAACTGACCTTTGTAGAGAGAGAGAGATAGATTCAGAAAATAAATAAGCCTAATATAAAAATTATATTCATTGACACACAAAACTTAAGGAAGTTGTACCTCTTAGCATGTATATCGGGTTCAGCAAAATAACTGAAGGATATTTGATACACCCTGACCTTTATTGAATACACACAAGATAAACCAAGTGTGAACAGAATTGCCTCCATCTCCTTCAAAAGAATAGATGAATGGAATATCAAAGACTTTTTCAAGTTTTGTCCATGAGTGTATTTCATTAATACAACTCTGAAATAAATTTGTTTTTAAAAGTATACAGATATAAAGAATGGCACACCCACACAACAAATTTAAAAATATAATAAAAAATAACTTCCTAGGATCAACAACAATTCATTTCTCCCGTATGCACCATTCGCTTCATGTTAACTCTACACACCACACCTTACTCAAACTATCTACAAAGGTTTATGATACAAGTTTATGAAAATTAGAAACTATTTCAGACGCATAAGATTCTTTTTGAAATTAAACAATTTCTACTGCCCTTACTGCAATGGAAAAAATTAATGGGAGGGCCTGGCTCATCATTGGTGAACCCTCCCAGCGATTTCGCCAGTTTAATCTACCATTTTTTAAATTAAACAATTCTACTGCCCTTACTGTAATGGAAAAATTAACGGGAGGGCCTGGCTCATGAGTGGTTAACCCTCCCAGCGGTTTTGCCAGTTTAATCTACCAAAGAATCTTACGCGTCTAAAATAGTTTCTAATTTTCATAACAGATGGCGCGCTAGTGCATCGTAATACAAGTTTATATATAAAAGCATAAGTTGCCTCTCCTGTCAAAACTAGATGCCATTTATTGACCTTTGCTGCAAACTGGCAGCCTCGGGTCGGTGACAAAGCCACAACACCAGCTTTGGAAAACTGAGAAGCATCCACCTAGAGACTATGGTTTTGGGCTAATAGCCCTCGTCACCCCAGTGCAGACTTTATTCCATGAGATCCACATGGGATCTTGACAATCTGCCAAAGAGATGTTTAGCTGGCAAAGTGGCTGGGCCAAATCTATGGCCAATGTCATATGGTGTAAGATACAGATAAACATGTGAGGGATAGAATCCTATTAACTGGGACACAAGTGGTAGCTAGGTTTTGGTTCAAGTTGGATACAATTAAAGCTTCTCCTTACTTTTTATTCTGAGGCTAGGATTTAGCCTGTTTGATAACTCCAAGAAGGTTGTTTTAAATGTTATATAATTAAAAATGAAGTCTCTTACAGTAACTGGAGGATGTTTCATTTTTTGAATAATTTTTGAGAAAAGGGTTTTTCTATATTCATTCAGATTCTCGCAATCAAAAAGAATGTGTTCAATAGTTTCATCATTATCAGATTCACTAAAGGGGTTTTCTGCTCAAAAACACATTGATTCAGGTATGGCCAGTCACTAGACTTACTGCACAGTGGGAAATACAGGTAAAGAAAATTGTTTCTCCTTAAATGAAGAAAGGTCAAACTTTTAAAAATTATTATGGTTTTGAGATTAAAAATTTTCCCCAGATTTCCTTTTCAACTTTTCTTTTAAAAACGATTCAGGAACAAGCTTATGTTTTAGGAAGAGGAAATAAATTTGCCTTCCTAGCAAGGTCATCTGCCTTAATGTTGCCTTGACTGTGGCCCTTGTAACTGATATTTTGTTTCCTTGATTAATTGTGCTTATGGTGTTCAGTTCATCCACAATAATTACAAATACAGCAAGGGACCATATTAACAAACTGAAACTACAACTAATAAGGAACCATAGAGATAGTTTCCATCATTCTTGGTACCAGGTAGAAAACCCCAAAAAACAGACCCTCCAACTAAACAGAAGGGAATCGACACAGTTGGCCAGATGGAAATCTGGTCACCTGCGCCCTCTAGTCTATAAAGAGGGAGCCAAAAGCTTCCCCATGTGCACTAGGTGCAAAACCGAAGAGGCCACTCCCCAACATTTACTAAATTGCATTGGAAAGGACAAAAGATCCCTGTACAGAGAACCAAGAAGAGTTCTTGAGCTTCTTTACGAGCACGATCTCCAAGATCTTGTCTAATTTAGACTAAAAGGATAAGTAAAAAAAAATATATATATATAATTATATATTTAATTTTGAGATTATTTACAGGTGGCAGAAACTACAGCCTTGTTGTCCAACTTCACAACAATGTTTAGGTGCTCGGGCAGTAAACTGACATCCTCAAGTGCTCTAATTAAGGCTATCACTTCAGCCTGAAATACAGAAAACTTGGTTGAAAGGGGCAAGCTGACTTATTTTTCTGGAATACTAGCAATTAAAAAGGTTTGAAAATGTCCACAACCTATACCATCCTTTGTTTTAGAACCATCTGTGTATTAGCACACATCATATGACAGGGATTCTTTAAATGTTGGAGGAAATATATGAAGGATATCTAAGGAGCAGGGACTAGGACGAAGTTCAAAAGGAAGAGAAAAACAAAACAGAATGAATGGTTTAATTGCAAATAAATACCGCATTTAGCTTGTATGGCCAAGTCATTCCTAGAATGAAGACAGCGATCTTATATTTTATATATTAATCTCCATGATTAATGCCGCTAAAGAAACAGCTAAAGAAACACTGCATGATATTTGGTTAATGAAGCATAATTGTTACATGATTAAACTTCTCACAGAAATTCTTAATATCTGTGTGTGTGTGTGTATCAACAAATTTTCATCATCAATGGTACATTTCAATTGCATGCTTCATTCTTCCCATAAAAGGTAAATTAGAGCACAGCCCTTTTAGTTACAGGGTTATGAAGATATAATCCTGACAAGACTAAAGAATGTTTCATCTGTTTGGGATAGTTTGTCTCCACCCAAAACACCCCACCAATTTCTTGTTACTACAGAAAAAGAAAGAAAAGCCATAACCAAATGATAAATAAATGTAACCTTTCTGACTAAAAATAAAATGAATTTTAATCAAATGCCTTCCATCCAGGCAAGTGTATTAGCAATTCTCCAGCTTGTTCAGCTCTTGCCAGTACTTCGATGGAAATTTTGATCCAGGCTTTAATAGCTTCGACGCCGAGGTCTCGAAATTCTCCCACACCATCCATCGTGATGATATCGCTTTCCCGCGTGACCACCACCAGGGTAGGGATATATTTGATGTTAAACATGATGCTCAGACTCTCGGCTTCTAGACTTCCGAGCGGCACAGATAGCCAATCTCCATGATACTGCCTGATGAATTCCTCCATACACTTCTGTGAAATGTCGAAGGGAACATAGATCAGCTCTACCATGCCGCCCATAAAGCTTTGGATTTGAGCGTAGGCTTGGTTCAATAGGCCAACCAGGTTTCTGCAAGGAGGGATCCAGCCACCTCCAAACAATATCATCAAAGTTGATCTCGTTGCGAGGATTTGAAAGGATCTCCTTTCCCTCTCCACGCCACGCTTCAGAAAAATCCCTGTTGTGACCAATTCGAGCCATGTGAGCACCGGGGTTTGTTTAGGATTGGTACACAGAGGTTTGGGGACAGGTGCATAGGCATCATACAATTTGAAGCTGGGCTTGGTGAATGGATGCAGAGGCATGGTGTTGGCCTAGGAATATTTTCGGCAGACCTAAAGAAATAGTTTTCTTCAATGTCAAAAGACAAAGCCTTGTGGCTATATTCTTCTTTTAAACCGAAAAAAATAATGGGAATTGTTGTTGCCTTGAGACTCAACAAAGGACTTATTTAAATTTTGAAACTATGTTAATATCATATGAAAATATAGTACAAAAGTAAAATTGTACTGGGATCAAGTTAATAAATAAAATTTAAAAAAACATATCCTATATAAACTATTCATGTATTTTCCCCCTCCTGCAAGGTCTGGAAGGGCCACCTCTACTCCACCAACTCACCATGTGTAAATAGCCAGGACAAGGTGACTCGAATGTAACACCTGTAAACTGAAACCAAATAAAATAAATATATTTTTTACAGAATATTTTCCCTTATATATGTGTGTATGGTTGTGTTGTGTTAGTTTAGTCATTCCTTCCTATGCTAGAGTTGGAATAAAGATAAAAATATCAGAGCAAAGTTAAAGGACTAAATTAAAAAACAAAAATATCCTATATAAAATTTACTTTTGAATCCGGTATACCCCCTCTCATTTAAATTCCGTTAATCTACGTTCTGTAACAGTCGACATGCGACTGGAGGGCGGAGAACGATTCAAATCGGCCAACCTGGAGAGAAATGCAGTGTTTTTTTTTTCTATCGTATAACCTGTACACCTATAAACGGGATGAAAACGCCATCTGATCAGTAAGTTGTACCGCGGGTGACGTTACAAACAGCAACAGAATCGTTAACAGCAGCAAGAGTAGAGAAAGGATCGGGCGTGTTGTAGTCACTATCAAAGACTTTCCACTTTTAGAAATCCCAGGTATCAGCGGGACTATAATAGGGGATGTGACCGCCTTTCACTGCCAAGCAACACTTGCACCATCGTCTCATGCTGGAAATAAAGGTGTTCAGGAGTCTCCATTTGGAATTAATGTCTATTCCTGTTCAAGAGCAGTTGTCAGCTCCTGGATGGTTCTTGGCGGGTCTTCCTCCCCAGATAGTCCAAAGTCCAGATATTTCCAAAGTCGATAGTCATTTAGGATTTAAAATTTCAAATTGATCTTGATCAAAATTGATACAAAAAAGTTGTGCAATGGATACCAGTCCATGTTGGAATAAAGGCAATGAACAGGCTGAGGGCCTAGCTAAGGAAGGACGAAAACAGACATTGGAAACCAGTTAAATAACATTGAAAGACGCAAATACAATAGAAAAACTCATTACAAAAACCAAACTACCCCAGCCCATATGTAAACTCAACATTAAAAGAGAATTAACGACAACAATTTCAAGAATCAGAACAGAACATTTTAAAGGAATGAAGATAAACCCAGACATGACTAGATCCTACAGGAACCACAATAACTGTCACAAAACCCAACCCACTCCGAACCATATATACAGTTGCCCGGCCATTCTTGCAGCCCTTTATATGGCAGACAACAATCCAGAAGAGGACATCCATACGGACAAGGCACCTCAGTTGGCCGGTATTGTGATCAGGGTGCACGGACCGATCTGATCTGCTCCATGGACAAGACAACACCACCACCACAAAAAAAAAAAAAAAAAAAAAATGTTGTTAAAGAAAATATTTTTATTTACGAGTTGTATATATTACGACATAAGCCGAATGTGGGAATTCTTTAGATTTCATATCATGCAATCTAAATGTCGAAAGTCCCTACTATTTGATATATTTTCGCGTGATACAATGAGAAATATATAAATATTAGAAGAAATCATGATTCGTATCGTAATAAGATCAAGAAAATATATAATTTTTATTTTTTTAAAACGAATCATTGTATTTGGGAAAGAGAGAGAGAGAGAGAAAAAAAACTTGCTTTTAAGAATTATATATAACTAGACGGGTGACCCGGGCTTCGCCCCGGGATTGACCCGTGTGCATATCTACCCGAGTGATATATATTTCGCCTAATACAGGGGTGGCGAACCTGCGGCCTTAAGGCCGCATGTGGCCTTTTCTTGCCCAAGTTGTGGCCTTTTCATAAATTCAAAATTATAATTTTTGTTTCGCAGTTTTTAATTACTTTCATTATTTCATTGAAAATATCTAATACGAATGTCATATATTATATAATATATATAATATTGTAAATGTAAGTATTTAAATTTCAATTTTTGATCCAATATATGCCTTTTTAATTAAATATATATATATATATATATATATATATATATATATATGGATGCGGCCTTCTCAAAAAATGGTAAAATGAAAATTGGCCTTCTAATATAAAAAGGTTCGCCACCCCTGGCCTAATACATTGAGAAACAAACAAATATCAGAAGATGGGAAGAAATCATGATATCTATCATTATAAACGCTCCAGGAACCTGGGGGGGGGGGGGGGGGGGGGGTTACCTAAATAAATAAATCTCATAAAAAGATCAAGAAAAAAAATAGAATTTAATATTTCTATAATTACCTGTGACATATCGTTTTGTGTTGAAATTTGATACCATGTGGAAAATTCGATTTGCAACAACACAACAAAATGAATCGATGAATTGATTTCGTCCAAAGCGAATAGTGAACGCGGGTAAAATAATTGGTTGTTGTTAAAATTTCGAAAACAAATATACCAATGAAGAACAAGATTTTTATTTTAAAAATCAATCGCTGAAATCTATAAATGGTATCAAGAATCGGATTGGAATATATCTCTATTGAAATTTAAAAAAAAGATTGAAGAGCTCAATATAAGATGATAATTAGAAAATGTCGACAACAATTTATAAAGAAGAATCAAAGCATAAGTCTTTTATTTCTCTCTTCCTATGTGAAGGTTTAATATAATACAAACTAAGGTAAGACATTCTCTGATCTATGACCTGTCAAAGAAATGGTTGCTACAACTACACCAGAAGCATCCAACTCTTGTATCAATCTCAGGTGAAATATTGTTTTGTGCATCTCTCTTGAAACCGCTCTACTGATGAGTACCACAGTACTTGTTGGGTAAAACTGACGTTGATTCTTTCTCACCAGAAACTAACAGAGCATCCTAAAGTTGAATGACTTTTGGATTAGTATATTGACAGAAATCATGTCAGATACCCGTATTATTTCTACGTAGTGCCGTCTCCAGGGTAGTTTGCACACGGGGAGAGATTATATGTGTCGTCCTTGCTTCCACACTCTCTTTCTCTTCCAAACCTTTTAACTCATCTTTTAACAGTATCTCAAGTCACACAGCATGGAAAATAATAGAAAAGGGATACAAGAAAATAAGACCCAATCTAAATAAATTAATAGTGTGCGACGTTTCGGTAACAGTGTTGTTACCATAATCAGACAAAAGAATGATTCCGAAATGCCACGTACTTTTAATTTATTTGGATTAGGTCTTATTTTCTTGTATCTATAATACAAATTGTGCTTTATCAATAGAATAAGGAGTTTAAAAATAATCGTTCATTGTATACAAGAAATAAAATGTATTTATAAGAATTATATAATTTACAATACACACTCTCTCTACTAAATTTTAATAAGAATGCAAAAATTATAAGGCAATTAAAAAAAAAAAGGTGCCGTGACCAGGATTCGAACCTGGGTTATTGCGGCCACAACGCAATGTCCTAACCACTAGACGATCACGGCAGAAAAAGGGGGATGTCTACAGGACAATATAAGGGCGGTCAGAGTTCTCTGCTTCCTTAAGTTTGTTTGTTTTTATTTCGCATTATTTGTATTTATGTGATATGTACCTGACAA
Organism: Cordylochernes scorpioides; assembly: GCA_030710605.1. Taxonomy (NCBI): domain Eukaryota; kingdom Metazoa; phylum Arthropoda; class Arachnida; order Pseudoscorpiones; family Chernetidae; genus Cordylochernes; species Cordylochernes scorpioides. Next base: position 32,582,386 of record CP092864.1, read on the forward strand.
GGGCAACCATGTGCTATATGTTAGTAGACATAAAGTAACAAGACCAGATACAAACTAATGAAATGCTTGATATTTATAATAGATGATAATATTTGATGATATTATTTATTTGGTTAACTCAGGTTTTACCGGTGCTTTCCGAAGTCGCCAACTTCCTTCTGATATCAAAGTCTTCTAAGTCTTATTTACAATGCCAGTGGAAGTCCAATTCATGAGATGGCTCCAGGCATATTTATTTCTTGGGAGAATCTCTAGGGATTCTGGACTTGTTGGTGATCCCTAAGAGGGTGGCCGTCAGGGGGTTGATATATAATGACATGTTTGAGATAATGAAATGCTTTAATGGTTGAGATTTGGTCTAGTTACCTTATGTTTCTAATCTCTTTAATCCAAAACACCAGAGCATTAACAGAAATATAAACATCCCAGAAGTTTACAATCGATTTATACATAGACCAAATATGTATAATGACATGTTTGAGATAATGAAATGCTTTAATTAAATTTTTGATTTGGTCTTGTTACCTTATATTTATAACCTCTATAATCCAAAACACAGAGCATCAACAGACATATAGACATCCCAGAAGTTTACAATAGATTTAGATATAGATCAATTACTTAGAATTACTTTTTTTCGGTTACAAAATCACTTTATTAGGTACCACTCAAAAAAAGCAACCTAGTTTATGATATTTGCAACAATGAAAAATATGTGAAGGTTATTTATTATTATTATTTTTTGCTTATCACTAGTACACGTGGTACAGGACATGATAATCATGGTGGGTAGTTAGCGACTGCTTTTACTGTAAGCGCACCACATGTCTACACATGTGAAAAGCAGTTCGACTTTGCACTTACAAAATGTGCCAGAGCTCCGTTTGGTTACTTGCACTCGCTGGTGGGGTTGGACTTTTGCAAGAATCGGGGACCATTGGAGCATTTTTTTTTTAAACAGAAAAAATTGACCAATGCGGGAATCGAACCCGGGTCGTAGTGGTCGAAAACCAAACGGTTTAACCAGCCTTCCACTGACCCCCTGTGAAGGTTATTCACATATTAAACAACATGTTAACGCGGGATTTGATCCCGGTTCATTGCTGTCGGGAATCGAGGGTGTTACCCACTCGTCCACCGACGTTTTATGAATTACTTTTAAAACAACCCTAGATAGTCAATAATATTGTCGCGGCTTGCCCCTCCGGTTCTTCGCGACGACGCCGCTTCCTCCGTCGTGGATCACCTACCCGGGGTCCCGTTGCTCTCCCTCTGCAGTTCTACCCTGCAGAGCACCCAAGGACGTCCGAGAACCACCGCTCAAGTGGAACTCCTTTCCTCTGGCAGTATCTCTCGGCCTTACCACTGGTGGGGGGACACGAGAGATTACCAAAAGAGTAGCAGCAGCGATGTGGCGATGGCGAGAGTAACAACAGCAACCGGCACCGAGACTTCCGACACTACCTTTTTATTATCATTTATATACTATTATTGTGCCTTCTACATGCTTCGGTAAGCATTTTAAGGCATAACTCATAGTTAGGTGTCTCCGAGCAACCCGCCGCAGAGGAGGGCCAAGGAGAGGGCTGGAGAGGCGACGGCGAGGCCGTGGGCGCCCCGGGGGAGAGGAGGGCTAGTGCACGCCGTTTTGAGGGAACCAAGGCAGCGCCAAGCACAACTACGGCGCCGCAGGCTTCAAAAATAGTCAAGAGATCATTTCAGGGATCGAGACCGGAGATCAAGACCCAGAGCTCAAGAGGTCTGGCTTTTATCGTCTGGCTTTTATCCTTTTTATTATCATTTATACTACACATTACATATAAGCAGAATAGCATTCAACAGGGATTTACATTTATTTGCACACCAGAGCCAATATAAACACATATTTACAACTATTTGCTCTAGGAAACAGGAACACAGCAGTCGGCGATTCCCACACAAGTTGCATACGGAAACAGGCGAAAGCGCCATCTATTGGCGGAGGTTGTAGTTATTTTGAGGCCTTATGCGCGACAATATATTTATTTCGCTAGATTTGTATATTTCTATATTAATAAAATGGAAATGTCATAAGTGGACATCACTAAAAACTTTCGTTACAATGCATCAATTTCAACCAAATTTTCAACATTTATGTAAAACGAGATGGAGCAGGTTTTGCTTAACATCAAAATATATTTCCTAACATTAACATGCGTAACTTCGCTGTTATCGATTAAATACAAAAAAAATCAACAGAGTTAATTTTATTTATATATAAATACAAAATTAAATTTCAACAGAGTTAATTTTTTTACATACTAGCTAATAATCTCAATCTAAAAATATTCAAAACAAGCAATTTTAAGATAACACCATATGTAAAACAGTCGGCCAAGAAAACAACAACGATATTACATCTTTCTCACATATTCACACACAATCTTGATTAATAATTAAAACTAATCTTTAACATTGTTTATTATACTTCAACTTTTATTTCTACATTTGTTTTTAAATACCCAATTGTTTTATCATGTTTCTAATTTCGCCTAACAAATATACAAATTTATAGTGACCAACATATGCAAATTTTATCTTTGTTTTTATTTAACTTGATATCGTAAACATAACATCCATTGTAAGCATTTTTCTGTTCACCTTCCGTGGTTTCTCTTTTCTCTGATAGTTTTTAGGTGTAGTATATTTTCTTATTACTAGACTACAAACATTCCCTCGAGAAAAACCTGGGCGAAGCCGGGTACATCCGCTAGTAAAAGATAAAACTCAATTTTAATTTATATTACATCATAAAACATGCACTAAATAAATATTGTGGCATTTACTTTTATATATGTAAATATTTCCTTCTTTATCTCTTTATTTATTTTTTTGTTTCAGTCAAAGCAGGCTACATACTTGTTGTTGGTATTTATTTATTTATTCGATCGTCTTGGCTGAGTGGACTCTCTTACTAAGAATGAAACTTAATTTTAACATCAACTTCTCCTCTTTAATTTATTTTCTACGCGACATTTTGATAAATAGTTTCCTTTCACATTTTAAAGATATGTAAATATTATACAAGATATAACTAGTAGTTAAAGATTAGGATTCATTTCGTTGTATATTCCTGTAGAAAGGTTTGTGTTACCTGAAAACTTGGGAGATTGTTTAAATAAAGCAAGAAACTTATCCTTGGAGGCAGCGTGTTGCTACAAATTGTAACTTATCCGTAAACATGTACAGTTAAACCTATCTATAGCGCCCCCTCTTGGTACTCACCAAAATAAGGTGTTATAGAGAGGGGGTGCTATAGACAGGTCACTTTTAATGTAAATCGCATCGTACTACGTATTTAAAATCAGGCGCTATAGAGAGGGAGGCGCTATTTAGAGGAGGCGCTATAAACAGGTTTAACTGTATTTCAATTATTTTAGTTTCTTAGTTGAGGAATCGAGAAGAGAGATGCCTAGCTTCATAAGAAAGGATGTTTTAACGAAAACCAGGTAAGTTGCATAATTTGCAAATGTAGTCATTGTCTGGCTCGTGGAAAAGAGATTCGTGCAGCTGGAGAATCCGTGTAACGTATACTTGACCATTAAGTAACACACAAAAAATATTGCCGCATATTTTATCGATAGATGACAATTAAATTTATAAAAATTATTAATATTGTAATTAATTCTGATCTTATCTGTATATAACCAATGTTATCTTATTTACATTTTGTTTATCTTAAATAAACGACTCCTTGTAATCACCACCGCGACAATATTCGTTGATAAAAACAATGTACAAACCCTCTTCCTAACACACACTTTCTCTTTTTCACACAAAATTCTCCTCATATAAATAAATACCAAATATTTGAACTCTCTCTCTCTGATTTAAAATTTTCAACGATATTTAATAAATCACGCAAACAGATTTAATTTTCATTTGAAAATACTCTGTTTCTTATTTAATATTTTCACCAAGCATGCTCTAAGGAAGGCAGGTGGGTATAAACAAAATAAATTATTAAAATATTTCAAATTTTCTAATTACGATCTCCCTTTAGTACGCTCCAAGAATTACCCCAATAAAGAGATTTACTTTTTATGAAGCTATCTATATCTTTCTTACTTTTATAAACTTTCGAAATTCATGTGAAGATATAGCATTAAAAATGAATATTGATTTATCAAGATATACGAAAACCAATCTTTTACATCAAAGAAAACTTGTTCTTTTTGTTGATTTGGATGGTACTCTTATATCCCGTTCTCATCAGCCTTATAAAACCATCCATGTAAGGCCAGGTGCATATAATTTCTTGAAGAACATGAAGAAACTTTATATTTTGATTGTATGTACAATGGGAACTAAAGAACATGTTTGTAAGTCACTTAATAAGCTTGATCCTCAAAGAAATATCTTTGACGGTTCCATTTCACGAGAATATTTTAAAGGTTACAATTCAAAAGTTGAAGCTTTGAGAAAGCTACCTGACATTTCTATGGCATTGGCACTAGATGATAGACCATCAGTTTGGAATAGAAATGTTCTAGATATCCCTATATATACTCCTAGAAAAGGTTTAATGGGTTGTTTCACCGATTTAATAAGAGTTGAATGGATATTAAGACAATTTCACAAAGAATATTTTAAAATGATAGACAACTCTAGTAATGTTTTGGATACAAAGAAAGAAATGATAGTATGTGCAAATATATCAGATGGAAAGGAAATTACTTTTAATAATCTTATGAAACCTGAAGAATTTAAAATTATTTTTCTTATTGTCGTAATTGCAGTGAATCATCTTGTTAATTATTTTTCACATTTTTGTATTCGTAAAAGAAAAAAATATTGGAGAAATAATTGCCACGCTAAAAAGAAAACGCGAATCTATAAATAATTGTAAATTTTGTAAATAGATTTATCATTATAATAAAGAGAGATGTAAATATTATCGCGAGCGTCGCCTCTGTTTCTTCGCGACGACGCCGCTTCCTTCTTCGTGGTTCACCTGCCCAGGCTCCGTTTCTCTACCTCTGCAGCTCTGTCCTGCAGACCACCCAAAGACCTCCGAGAACCACCACTCAAGTGGATCTCCTTTCCTCTGGCAGTATCTCTCGGTCTTACCACTGGTGAGGGGACACGAGAGACTTACCAAAAGAGTAGTGACTGTGGTGTTGGCGAGAGTGTCACAACAGCAACCGACACCAAGACTTCTAACACTCCTCCTCTTTTTTTTTATTGTCATCTTTAAACCACATTACATAATAAATAGAATATTAATCAATGGGTATTTACACAATTTTACATCCCAGGGCCAATATCAACGGATATTTACATTCATTAGCCTCAGGAAACAGGACCACAGCAGTCGGCGATTCCCACATTATTTCCAGACCGGAAATAGGCAAAAGTGCCATCTATTGGCGGAGGTTGTCGGTGTTTTGAAGGCTCATATACGCGACAATATGATAGAAGGGTTCATAGAGTTTTCATTTATAAAACACTAATATATTTTTCAATAAAAAATAACAGTTTAAAAATCTAAAACGATATCACATCATGAGCCTGGGTTACCTATATGTTAAAACGATGTCAATAAATTTAAAAATATTGTTTTTAAACGTTTTGAATTATTTTTAAATAAAATATTTGAAAACGGAGTGATGGATTTAATTTTTGTAAATATTGTCTCTCTCTCTCTCTTTAATTGAATTAAATAAATTAAAAAACATTTAATTCAATTATAATATTATTTGATTAATATTTCAAGTAAAAATATTGTCTTGTAAATTCTATGCAATTGAATATTTTCACTAAATAAATTTGTATTTTATAAAATGATATTGTCCCGTAGAAAATTAGGAAAGACAAACTTTAGAATGACAGCAATTTATTTAAGCCACAAGCGCACACTAGAGCGATATTTAAAACTCAGTTTCCTGGAGCGCAGAACGCCAACTACCCGGGGAGTCCAGCTCACTAGTATGGATTAGTGCTGAGCGCTTTTACTCGCGTCCTGTTTTGATTGCTGAGTTGAACCAGTTGACCAGGAAGTTCCATGCTGAGGTTGAGTCTGGCCATAGATCTAGGATTAAGGTGGGTCAGTCCAAGCAGGATAGCTGTTTGCATCCTATGTCTTAGGAATACTGGACAGTTGAAGAGAAGATGATTGACTGTCTGGCTTCTTCTGAACAGTGGATGCAGGTAGGGTCTGTTTCGGGCTGCACACGTGTAATGTCTGCTAGTACATGGCCAAGGCCCGTGAGGATGGTGGTGGAGGCCTCTCCGTGGCGGATATTTGGTAGTGTAAGCAATTCTCCTGAGGGATTTGGTCGAATGGTCTTGGGACTATAATACCGTCCTTGATGATAGAACAGTCTTACGTGTTAGGTTTCGAGCATGAGTTCGAGGTAGGGTGGAGTATGAGTGTGGTAGTACTGAAGTAGCGGAAATTTTTGCTGCACTGTCTGCTAGTTCATTGCCATTGATTCCAGTGTGCCCGGGTACCCAACACAGCCTGATGTAAAGAGCTCTGTTAAGGACTTCATTATATTTGTCACTAGCGATGTTCGTGTTGGTCCTGTGGAGCAGATAGCTGCTAAAGTGGATCTACATTACGAGGCAATGGTCACTACTGTTTTGGTTGGACTAGTCTCCGCGATTTGAGCTGCCCAGAGAATGGCTAAGAGTTCAGCTTGAAAGGTAGTGCAGTCTAGTTGAAGCCGTAGGAGAACTGGCTGATGTTCTTGGGAAGGGAAGATGATCGCAGCACCAGAATCAAATTTTGATCCATCTGTGAAAATTAGTGGCATTGTTGCCTCTTCTAGGTTTAAACTGAAGGAAAGGGGTCGTCTGAATGGGGGGTATGACAGCGCAGCAGGCCCTGGCTTCGATTCGTATTTCTCCTCCTTGATCTTCTTTAGGAAAGCCAGCCGGGCCTGGCCGTTGATGTAAAGAGGAAAACTCCTGTCAGGGATATGGCTGGTATGGTTGGCGTACAAGGGCCCTCTCTCAATATATGCTTTGCAAACGTGTCCGGAGCTGACGGGCACCCTCCTTGGAGGAAGCGCGACGAACCCAAGCTGAGACTCCGTATAGAAGGGCCGGAATAACTACCGACTGAAGGATTTTGATGGCAGCAGCATAGGAAATACCGAATTTCTTATGGATTGAGTTCGTCAATCTTGGGACAATTGCTCGACACCTGCGAATGAGTTTGGATAGGTGAGAGTGTCAAATTATATTGACAGTTGGCGACTTTCGTACGCTCCAGGAGTCCGGGTTATGTACAGAATAATAAATAATGAGTCGAGGCTAGTGTGGCGGTTTATGGTGTGGGGACGCTTAAAGTGTTCTCTGCGTGCTATATCCGTGTCTGGCAATCTCGTCGCATACCTGTGTAACCCCGGTCCGATCCCTACCTAAGCAGCAATAAAGCTAAGTACTGTTTTTTTTTATTTTATTTAACAAATTGTGATTTATTATTTACTTTTTTTTTGGTGTTGTACTTTTGAGTCCACGATTTTTTCTGTGTTTAAGTTACTCTTACTGTAGGCCCTAGTATATTGTATTTGTGTGTTAACCCGTAATTAGTAACTTTTGTCATTGGCGAGCCCTGCCAGGATTACTGGTGTTTTGCACGTGTAAATTCCCGTAATTTTTACCTGCGGTTTTTTTTCTTTGATTGAGTGGTTTATTATTATTTTTTGTATTCCATCATGTTCGCGAATTCTATGCTCAACTTGCCAGTGTTTAATGGGGTTGATCTCGAATCTTTTATTCGGGAAGTCGAGCTTAAAGCTCGAGTAGGCAAATGGGATCCTGAGGTCAAAGCATTGCTCATGTTCGAGGCTTTATCCCCTGAGGTTAGGTTGAGCTTAGAGTAGATGGGTATCCGTACCGATAGCAGTTTCAAAAGTATTGCTAGTAAACTGAACATATTGTACCCTAAGAAAGCGCGTGCTATTAGGGAATGCCTTAAATTAATAGAAGGTCTTAAGCAGAGAGTTGGGGAAAGTCCTATGGTTTTTAAAGAAAGATTCCTGGCCATTAGAGATAAAGTAGAGTACAGTTTTAACGATAGCCTAGTGTTCGAAATTTTCCTCGAAAATGTGCTCGTTAAGTATAGAGAGGCTATTCTTCGCAGTGAGGCTAAATCAATAGACAAAGCAGTCAGTGTCATGGCCACGGAGGATAGTGTAGAACACCGTTGCAGCTTTATGAAAGGGGTATGTTCAGTAGAAGGGGTTGAAGAAATAAATAGCATTAAGAGCGAGATGAAGATGCTTAGTGCCAGTGTAAACAGGATGAAGCACGAAAATGAGCAGTGCATTACAGATCTTAGAGGTGAGATAGAAAAACTGACTAAATTGTTGGGCGAAATCAGGCTGAGTCCACCTGAGTGTGGCTTAGGACATATAGCTAGTGATTGCTCAAGACAGTCTTCTATGTTTTCCAACCGCAATACTCTTGACAATGCTGAGATAGTGAACATACGTTCATATGGAGGAAATCAGTTTAGAAATCTGCCAATAGTTAAGGTGAATATTAACGGCAATATGTGGCACCTGTTATACGATACAGGAAGCCAAGTCAGTATTATTGATTCCGAAAAGTGTAATGTCTTGAAGGAGAATTGGGACGATGCACTTAAAACTTTACGTATAGTTTCGGCGACAGGCCACGAGCAGACAATTACACGTGTTAAAACCTGTAGAGTTGGTAACGAAAACGGCAGCCAGCTGGGAGAGATAAGATTCTGGTTAATGTCACTCGGAGATAAAGGCTACGACGGGATTCTGGGAATCAATGATATAAGGAGATTGAATATCCAGTTGCCTCCCGTACGGGAACGTTGCAACATGATTTCCTTGAAACCAGAAGACCATGATTATGTAGACCTTAGCTGCGTTGCCAGTGAACATAGACCAATGGTTTCAAGCTCCATAGATGAGAAATCAGTGAGACGCATTGAAAACGAGGCTGTAAAGTTGCCACCTACTGAGTTTAACAGAAGCTGTGAGTGTAGCGCTGGGTCTGTTAATAGTTTTAGAAAGCCTACTTGGGCTGAGAGGTTAAGGGTGATGCGGAAAGCAAAGGAGACTGTCAGACAGTTTATGTCAGGTAATTCTGCTAAAAAGCTTATGAATCCTAGGCCACCTTATACCAAAAGTTTCGACCGAGGAGATCTGGTAATGCTAGCTGTTCCTAAGACTGAAGGTTACTCCAACGTCTATGGGCCTTTCCGTGTGGAAGCTAGGGTCTCCGATGTTGACTTTAGAGTAAGAGGGGTCACCATGCACGATGTGAAAGTTGTACATGTCGATAGGATGAGAGCGTTTAGAAACAGACGTTAAGAAGAGCTTTTAGGTCTTGGACTTGAGAGAACTGAATGGAATTGGATCGTTCGGTTTCTCATCAAGTGAGCGTCTGTCAGTACCCAATGTCTCTACCTAACATGCCCAGCCGGTCCCAGATGAGAGATTATTTGGTCCCCCATTAAACTCTGTATACTAAAGCATATTATATATGTGTGTGTTTGGTAATCACTTATGGTAACTCACGTAGTTTGCGCAGATTTTGTTTTGAAGTTTCTGTTGGGAGGAACAAGATGGAAGGCACCTTTATGGAACGACCCGGATGTCTTCTACTCCTCTCTTTAGTTTTTTTTTTGTATCTTTATAACATGGCTCCCGTGAGCTTTTTTTCCTCCCGAACAGCGGGAGGTTTTCCTTACGGGACAATGGGAATCTTTGGGAGATTTGTTAGTTTCTTTTTTTTTGGAAAGATACCTTTTGTCAAATTATATTGACAAATATTTGCAATCTTATCATATCTTATCTCAGGTTTTAGTGGAAAGAGTTTGTGTTTTCGTTTGTTTGTGAACAAATCTCTCCCGCCTTCTCATTGGACGAATGTGGCCATGTTTGTATATAAAGGGGGCTATGGTATGAGTCAAGGCTAGTGTGGCGGTTTATCGTGTGGGGACGCTTAAAGTGTTCTCTGCGTGCTATATCCGTGTCTGGCAATCTCGTCGCATACCTGTGTAACCCCGATCCGATCCCTACCTAAGCAGCAATAAAGCTAAGTACTGTTTTTTTTTATTTTATTTAACAAATTGTGATTTATTATTTACTTTTTTTTGGTGTTGTACTTTTGAGTCCACGATTTTTTCTGTGTTTAAGTTACTCTTACTGTAAGGCCCTAGTATATTGTATTTGTGTGTTAACCCGTAATTAGTAACTTTTGTCAAGAGACGAAACCTCGTGTCTGGTCGATTCCACCCCCAAGATGGTCATAGTCTTTCTAATAGGGATGGGTTGGCCAAGGTTTATGAGGTCGGGGTTGGGTCGGACTCCTCGCCACTGGAAGATACAGACTTGCGTCTTTCTGGGGTTCAGCTCGAGTCCGTTCTCGGTGCGCACGGGATACTGAGTAGCAATATATCAATATTAATAATCTGCTCATAAAAATAAATATTCACCTTAGTATAAATATTGCTTTTAGAATAACATTAAAGACAAATAAATTAACCTTAATGTCTCACGTGTGCTATTAGAAGATGTTTTTAGAAATTTTAAACCACTGCACAGTTTTGATGGCAGAATGCATTAAAAATATATTTGAAGAGTGATGGTTTAATCTATATATATAAAAATGAATGTTTGTTGGTCCGTCCGTAAGTGATAATCTTCTACATCGCTCAACCGATCGTGATGAAACTTTGGGAAGTTGTTTAGTATACTACCGGGATAGTTTCTGGCTAATTACTCTTTAGAAATAACCTTTCGTTGCATTTTTATTTACAATAAAACGTAAATTCACTCGCAATCAGCGCCCCCTCGCGGCAGGCGTATGTCCTGAAATAGCCTCGCATGAGCGTATTAGTAACGTCAAGCTTAGCCTATAGGTTAAGTACACAGCTTCGTACCCCCACAACCTAGGTTCGAGGCTCAACGTGGGTGTTTTTTTTCATTTCTTTTATATTATTGTAGCAAATTATTAAAAATATTATTTTATTTAAAATGTAGGCTTTTTAAAATAAAAATTAACATAAACAATTTTTAAATAATCCTCTTTTTAATATTGTAGCAAAGTATTAAAAGTATTATTTCATTTTAGATGTTTGCCATGAAACTTTGGGAAGTTGCTTAGTATACTACCGGGACGGTTTCTGGCTAATTATTTTAAAATAATATTTATAACAATAATTATAGCAAATTTTAAGACATATTTTTGAATTCTGTGTTTGTGCATATATAAATATTTTACAAAAATTGTGAGAACGTTCTATTAGAATATATCAAAAACAAAAAACAATACATAACAAGTTCACTGACATTTATTAATGCAGTGATTATAAAGGGCTATATTATCTATATATATATAAATCACTTTCAAATTTTAACGTAACGTTCCATTCTCAATCCCGTAGGGCTTTAGATCGGCTAAAACATTTTTATCTTTATAAGTGAATATTAACTTTACTGTACTGAATAGTTTAGTATAATATTAATTTAACATATTACAACTTAGCCACAGCAATGCGTGGCCGGGTTCGCTAGTTACTTATAAAAGAATGAATGAAAATAAGTACAAAGGGTTCTTCTTCTGGTCCTCTGGATCCGGGCGGAAGGTCTTCTTGCGGGAAGATTCACCTCTTCTTTCTTCTGGTTGGAATTTCCTCCAGACCCTGAGGGTTATCCCGCCACGACACGGTTATAGGTGAGGCCTATAGCCTCCATAGGGCCTTAGGAAAGAAGAGGAATCCGCTGGAACCGTATGATCTCATCCAAAAGGCAGAGAATCAATATTTTATATACATCTATTCATGATAAAATTGTGAAAAAAAGTTTTAAAATTACAAAATATTTTCTCACAGTGAGTTTCTTTTTATTACAAAACGCTATCTTTCAAGCGATAATCGCTCTTCAACGGGCTTAATAAAACAATACCTTAGATATCTCAGAAGAAATCAATAGATCAATTTTATAGGTTCTGGATGCCCTAAAAATGTAAATAGACATATTCCAAATAATTGTTAAATTACATATCAATTCTAAATTTTCAGTTGTAAATATCCACGCTGTATGTTTTTGTAAATATTTCTTGTAGGATATAGTCGATATTGTTTTATTAAGCCCGTTGAAAAGCAATTATCTATTGAAAGCTAGCGTTTTAAAATAAAAAGAAACTCATTGTGAAAAAATATTTTGTAATTTTAAAATTATATATACAGTTAAATCTGTCTATAACGCCCCCTCTTGGGACTCACCAAAATAGGGTGCTATAGAGAGGGGGTGCTATAGACAGGTCACTTTTAATGTAAAATGTTTACGTTTTAATGTTTAAAATCGGGCCTATAGAGAGGAAGGTGCTATTTAGAAGGAGCGCTATAGACAGGTTTAACTGTATATAGATGACCTGGCTTCGTGGGTCTTCTACTCGATTGAATGTTTTACTGTTAGAATTTTGTTCCTGTCTCCTAAAAATTATGGTCTGGCTTCACCCGTGGTCTGCTTTGTGGAATTTTCCCGAAAGAATTTTGTATCTGAAAATCCAACATGATACAGCAATATTGTCATCCACATTTTTTGACTAAAAAAATAACTGTTTTTGCCTAGAACTTGGTCAATTTTTTAAAATAGAAATGCGAAAATAAACTCTTTAAAAATACCAGAATAGCAATGAGGGAAGTTTATATAGAGTAAAAAAATATAAATTTTAAAATTAATCATATGTTTATAAAATAATATTTTGCTACTCTATAAACTTCGCTCATTGCCTCTCTGGTATTTTATAAATGTTGACGGTCGATAGATGGCATTTAGCTTTGACGTCTATTTTGACGGGTGAGGTGACCTTTATCTTTATAAATATTCTATATGTATAAAATATATTCTTTAATTATTCTTTTTCCATTATAGGAAATCACATCGCAACTACAGGACATACAACAACTGTCCTGGTGTGGAACTAACACCTACCCACATATTCTCACGCCCAGCAATGGCCGCAGCCTTGCAGAAAATTGACATAGAACCAGAGCAGCAGCTTTACACACCCAAGATAGTGGACATTGCTGCTGCTGTGATAGAGATGTTTGGAGACATCTGAGGTTCTTCGTTGAACACGATAAATAAGTGAAGGATTCGACTAGGCTAACCCTGGATGTTATGAAGCATAAAACTTCTAAATAACGTTCTTTAAAAATGTAAAAAAAAAAAAATCTTTGAATCGAAAAACACATTTTAAAAAAATTCGGAGTTTACGGCTAATGTCTGCTCTATTTCTACCCAAACCACAAGGAATATGGCAGGGAATGAAATTGAACAATTTTATTGTGCCCACATGTGGTAAGCAAAAGGCTACACAAGAGCACTTTTGTATTGAAATGTGGGCTGTAGCTTATTACAGATCAACTTAATCCACCAGACCGCTCCAATACTCTACTGGTTTGTTCGTCTTTTATACCCGTCACTAGGGAGAACTTGGAGCAAAAATGTATTTAAGGATACAGTATGGACATAAGCTTCGGAACAACAAAATACCTTTAGAAAATTGCATCGAGCATTATTCTTCCTAAAATATTTCTAATAAAGCGTTTATGAATCAGTTGAATAAAAGCGAACGTAGCTCCATCTGCCTATAATAATCAAAACTTTTTTTTTTCTATTT